>CM068371.1:466143713-466358713 GCA_034769895.1 Magicicada septendecula
TAAAATGTTTCAACAGTTATCTTGTTTATTTTTTATATTGCCACTTTCAGATATACAAAACGTAATACAGTATTTGTAAATATTCTGCTTTACATATGTTTTGTAAATCTGAGGGTGGCAGTATAAAAAAAAAATAAAACTTTCAACACACTGTAACAAGATACAAATAAATATAAAATATATCCTTGTAAAATACGTACATTATTTATTATCCACAATAAACAACAAAAATGTAAATTATTTTGAATGTAATGACTAATGATAATGTGATGTATTTATAATGTACACACACTTATTGTGTAGGTACTAATGATACCTATAATCTCAATTTTCGATTGTTGTTTTCAATTTACGATTTACAAATAACATTTTTATTACTCACATTCTTAAAAACGATCGATTTCGGTCATATATGACCTGACGATGGTCTATGACCGAAATCGATCGTTTTTAAGAATATGAGTAATACAAATTTTATTGTAAATCGTATGTATGGTATCTTTAGGCTATGAGCAATAAATACACTACAATAGAAAATTGAATATAATGAATTTTATTATATATTGTATAGCATATAATGTACACTATATATTATAATAATATAATATTAAATTATTATTGTTAATTAATATATTATATATTTAATGTATATATAATTATTTGCATAGTACAGCACACACACACACACACACACACACACACACACACACACACACACACACACACACACACACACACACACACACACACACACACACACACACACACACACACACACACACACACACACCTGCTTTCCTTGTTTATGTTTATTACAATTCATTGACAATTGTAAAAATTAAAGCTATTAATTTTTAAAATTGTTAAAAAATTCAACTTGTTCAATAACCGAAATACAAAGTAAACTATAACGACAATAACAAAGAATTTAGTAAGACAAAATCAAAAACGGACTCTTCAGCATAAATAAACTTTAATAGCGTATATATGCTCATATTAAAATAAAATGTGAACACTCAAATAATAATCGTCATGTAAGGCAAACTTACAACGCCTAATAGGTAGATATATTCAGTACAGATTTTTTTTAAACTAAAAATTTACAAATGGAATTTAGCAATTCCACGGATTAATCGTAATTACGCCTTCCCAGACTTATAAATACAATCGTGTTGAACAAATCTCTAAACGCCAAATAATAACCCCTTGATGAATCGGGTTATCAAGAAATATACAAACAGAAAACTGAACAACAGATTCAAATTGATACCGTACAATTGATACCGTACCTAAATGATGTATCGGAGACGGCCTTGATAAAATGTCAGTGTCTTTCAATAATCTGTTTCCAATACATTTAGAAAATTTCTTTGTGCTATATTTCATATTTACAATAAGAGCAGCACCAGCACCACAATCGCCACCACAACCACCACCAACAACATTTCAGTCACTTTTAAATTTCTCCCGAATTTTTTGGGTCCAAATAAGTCTTTTCTAAGCCATTACGTGTGTAGTTTTAGCTTTTTTATGCGGTCTGCTTCTTGAGAGTCTGGTGGTGCAAAGTCGTCCACCCGTATGCTTCAAAATTGTTATAAATTGTCCTTGCTTGTTTTCTTTCGTTTTATTCAGATGGTTGGGGCCAAAGCCCCACAGAACCCACCACCGCCCCTCGGTCTAGCAAGTTACGAAGACTTATTACCCAAGACTTCTGTCTCCGGGCTATTTCCCTAAAGTTTCTTCTATTCCATGACGTCAGAAGAGTGTCGATCCACCAACCATATTTAGTGTCTCGCCCCCCCCGACATTGAGGGCGCGATCCTAACCTTTCTGTTCTTTATGTTCATCTAACCTTCTGCCCTCCTTGGTTCTACCAACTTTTCGGGCAACTCTGGAAAAGGTCTTAAAGTTGACGGCGTTCCAACAGCAGAGCTGTCTACGGTCTTTCGTTTTATTCAGCCATCAGGACAATTGTTCACTCCATTCGTCGGGTTACATTCAATTTTCAGCTGAGTTTGCCTTCAGATTTCTAAACTTGAGTCCCAACATGTTTGAGTGTCGTTTCTAGTAATAATCACTCAAACATGGATTTTTCCTAATGATAGATCATTTAATTTCACTTTTCAAGAAAAAACGGTTGTGTTTTAATAAAACACTAGAAAACGCATTTTGTTTACTAAAAATTTTAAGTATTACTAAAAACACTTAAATTTAACACGGTTTATAAAAGTAGACACAAAAAACTAGGCTAAAGAAATGAATTATGTACTACTGCAATAAACCAAGTAGCTAATGTAAACGTCCTAATGACTATAGCAGACACCTTCCAGATAATTTTTAAAAAATCAAAACTATTCAAATCATAAACCTTATCGAACCGTAAAACAGCTGTACGTTGTTATTTAGTGAAAAACTGTATGGAAAATATAAAATGTTTAAAAACTTATATTGAGTCTAATAATTTACACACCTCGTATAATGTGTGCCTGTCGGTATCCAAGAAAGAGAGCGTGGCCAGCACTACGCCTCAACAGCCCGTTATTATCCCGGATAGTCGCTTCCACAGCCTGAGTCGACCTACGGACTATAAAACACACCTTGAGTTTATGCTGCAATCGAAATCGAAGTCGTGGCTATTTGAAGACAGGACCATAGCTTCAAGTCCCCTATTACGTGATTATTAATACAAATTTTTATATGAACAACAATACGAGCGTATGATTGTTGTGAGTGTCTAACCACTTTAACTACGCAAGTCTCAATTCTGCGACACAGCTTATTCTAATTCGTCTCTTCCTTAACATTCTGTAAAATTGCCTGTAGTTGTTTACTAGCTAAGATCTCTTACTAAACCTTTTCGTATAGTTAACTGACAACTTGCAATTCACACTATACACTGTAAATGATTCATTATTCATAACATGCGATTCATTATTCGTAACCGAGTATTAAGCGAATAAAAAAGAATTACGCTTGTAAGGGAAACATCAATTGATGTTTGTCCTTATAGAACGTTGTTCCAAGGGTGTAGGAAATTTTGGGGCCAAGTTCTGATTCGACTCACTGAGTGTACAAGCATCTGAAAGCCCATTTATGAGTTCGACAGGATAGCTTGGTCATCAGAAACTGCAGAGTTACCAATCATAAAATGTTCTGGAAATACACATCTGCCAATTGTTTATGACATCGTCTAAATATAAATTAAACAGAGAATTTAACAAGGTGATGGCTCTTCCTACACTTCTTTGTGGGTCTGAGAATTGGACTTTAACGAAAGGCCAGGCCAGTCGCATCCTAGCGGCTGAAATGAGATTTCTCAGGCACGTGCCAGGGTATACTCTCCATGATCATAGAAGAAACACAGATGTACGGCAGGAACTGAATGTTATGAGTATACTCGACAGGATCGCCCAGTATCGGCTGAATTGGTGGGAACATCTTTGACGAATGGATGACTGCCGCATCCCCAAACAACTATGGAACTATAAGCCGAGGGGACGGAGAGGTGTGGGATGTCCGAGAAAGCGCTGTAGTGATCAGCACTAATCTTTGCCTATTTGAGACCGGAACAAATCATCCTTGGTTTAATCCGTGAAGATGATGATGATGATGATGATGAAAAAGAGAATTTGACAATGGGCACCCTGGTTGTACACCAATGAGGTGTTGCGACATCCCTTTCTTTGTCATTTTTGCCTACAGCCTGCCCTTATTCACTCTATCAAATGCCTTTCCAAATTCGATATAAGCTATATATGTGGTTAAGTGATATTCTCTGTTTTTCGATGACCTGGGTTATTGTGAAGACGCAATCTATAAACTTGATCTGCCCTCCAAGTGAATAGTCTCCGTTACTACATTCAGTCGTTTTGCTAGAATAGCTGCATACAATTTGTAAGGCTGCCCCCTCTATATTTATCACAGTCATTACGGTATCTTTTCTTAAATATGGAGACGGACTTTACCATCCGCCAGTTTTTGGGAATATAACTAGAATATGACTGTGGTCCAGCACAGATTGATAAAGTTCAATAAACGATCATGCAGCAATACTTTATAAGCTTGAAACGATATTTTGATATCTCTGTATTTTCTTTTATATATTTATTATGTTTTCTGTTTTTTTATTTCTCTTAGATTTCTTAAGTTTCTTTTATATCTTTGTTTTATTGTACGTATCTGATTGGAAGCAACCAGGAGTTTTGGTAGAAAAAACTGATTAACAATTATAATAATTCTGCTGCTCGTTTTGAAAGAGAATTTTGATATTTACTGCTTCCCTCAAAATATGCCATAACAGTAAACACTAATTACTTATTGGAAAATTATATTATTTTTATAAAAAGAATTAACAATGTTGCACACCACTATAGAAAAAGTTTTCCGATTAGCGCTTTTAAGCTTCACATCTCATCATGAGTTCGGAAAGATCTTGAAAGCGTTAATCGGAAAAAATTTTTCCTATAGTGGTGTGCAAACCACTAACACAATTTTATTAACTATATACTATTTTTAAAAACAATCCTGATTGTCTATTTATAAATAAGCAAAAACGAATTTACTTTTATATTAAGCTATAATAAATTATTCTTGTATTAAAGCACATAAAAAATACCTACAGAAAATATTTATCTCTACGATCAACAGAACATGACTAATTCACTTAGCGATTTTCACAAGAAATTGTGTTTTCAGGCCCTTCTGTTTAATATTTTGGCGTGAACTTATCCGTTCTTACCTGATGTATACTTTCTACAAATAAATTCGCCATTTCCCAAACTACTTAACCTACGGCCATGATATTAGGTTTCTCTTGGGACTTAGGTGATCGTTAAGAATGATTAAAAACATTCAAACACTGACAGATTTAAAAAGGATTAAAATTCATAAATCCAGATTACTATTCTCCTTTTTCCAAGTGGCTAAGGGGCAGAAATTTCTCATTTCCTGCAGTTGGAATGCTCATAAATTCCTCATGCTCAGAGGGAATGTCTGCATAAATTCTCCATGTGCAGGGGTAATAGTGTACATTTCTCAGAGCTTAAAAATCTACACATGAATCATGACGTGATTACCGATTAACGCATCTTCTTTTCTTCTTCACTGGATCTATAGCCCTTGGTGGGCCTTGGCCTCTCCGAAAATCTTCCTCCACTTCCTTCTATTCGCCAATCCTTTCCAGCCACTAACACTCATCATAGCAAGTGGCGTCGTACATCCAACATTTCCTTGATCGACCCCTCCTTCTTCTTCCATATTATCTCCCCTTCCAAACACTCTTAACCATTCTTGTATCCTCCATCCTTTCAACTTGCCCCCAGCCAGTAACTTATTCTTTGTACAAAGGTTTAAAAAAAATATATATAAACACTTGGTACGTTTCACAGTTTTTATTTAACTCTGACAATTGTTTCGACTTCTTAAGCCATTGTCAAAGAGATGACTGAGCAGCTAAACAGAGGATGTAAGGGTGATGGTGGACATCTGTTTAGAGCGTGTATCGGAACATGTGTGAGGTGTGAAGATGGAGAGGGGAGGTTGCAGGAGCTAAGGGAAGGTTGAGTGTCTGTAAAAACTAAATATAATCTGAATGCAAGATATAAAATTAACTAAACTAAATAACAACTTTTCATAAAGGGGATACACAGAATTCAGTTTATTAAAGGGGGGACTGAATTCTGTGTATCCCCTTTATAAAAAGCTGTTATTTAGTTTAGTTAATTTTATATCTTGCATTCAGATATTATAACATCTTAACTTGTGTTATAACGTAGGGAACCCGCATTAATTGGTTCTGCCAATTATACAGGCTGCCTTCGTTGTGACGAGCTGAAAATTAATCACAACACCAAAACAATTAATATAAAAGGATTCTGGGAAGGGGAGAGTGTTGATTTATGCACTCAGTTTAGTCGGTACTACAGATGACATCTCTTTATTACATAATGAAATTAATTGCTCTATTTAAAGTTCTCAACATATATGGTTCAACAGCTTACAGTTTACAAGATGATTATATATTTTATTCTTTCACAAGGGCCCTCAAAATAAGATGTACATCAATTTAATTTATTCCACGGATCCGGGATTGAATATAGTAAGTTAATAATGGTCACCTCCCCATATACTATCTTGAAAATTGTGCCATTTGAAGAATGGACTTTATTAACCCTTTTAAAACAATAAAGCTTTCAGTTTAAACTTTTACTCTTTTACTACAAACAGTTTTATTAGATTACAGACTACATGTTACATATAATGTCTGTCTTTTAAAGTCTTAGAGTGGTGAGTTAAATTGTCTTTTGTTGGTTATAATTTTAGTATCTCATAACCATGGAAGACAAGCCTCCATGTCACCTGTGTTTTCTGTAGTTGATGCAGATTTGGCTCTTCGGTCCTCGGTGTGTCTCCTGAAGGTCTGTCGTTACCTTAGTCTCCGGTGAAGGTGAATTTCTTGACGTATGTTACATCATTGTGGGTGTGGTACTCTCTTCTTAGATGACTGTAGTAATTCTTGTTGTTAGAATAAATAAAGCGAAAGTTTGTTTCACTGTTGTTCACTTCACATGATTATTTATTAGTTGAAGTTCACCTCATGGTTCTGGTACTGTATTAATTGCATTCTTTCATAATTAAGAATAGATAGAGATGTCATCGGCGCACAATTTAGTTATTTAAATACTCTTTAGTGAACAATCACATATTTGTATCCGCGTCGCGAACCAACGCTGTGCGCAGCTTACGGCGTGAGCGCTCCATTGCAAGTGCGTAAAAATAGTTAAGGGGTGAGAGTAGTAATCTCGCGACATTTACTATTCAGCATAAAAGTAGTTCCCTGTTCCTTCTTTATTTAAAGGATTAAAGTATGACTAATTAATTAAGCAGAGATATTCTTAGTTACAGACGTTATTAAAGTACATTACAGTGGTCTTGTTTAATTATTTAAAATAAGCTCAAATTTACAAGTATATTTAGATTGTTTAGGGGTCGGAATTCAAGTTAATTCTGGTTAGCGCATGTATATGCAGGATTAATTAACAAGGTTTACCCTTTCTGTACAATCGTATTCCTTTTTATTTTATTATTAGACTTTTTATTAAATATTATTATTATTTAAAGGTAGCAATAAGATTTAGTTTAAATGTGCGATTTTATTAAAAATTTAAAATTTCTCAGCCTACACATTACCTATTTATTCATTACCATATTTTTATTAATGAAATCGTCACAATATATTTAGTTTTTACAGACACTCGACCTTCCGTTAGCTCCTCCAACCCCTCCTCTCCATCTTCACACCTCACACATGTTCCGATACACGCCCTACACAGATGTCCACCATCACCCTTACATCCTCTGTTTAAGAGTTCACTCATCTCTTTGACAATGGCTTAAGAAGTCGTAACAGCTGTCAGAGTTAAATAAAAACTGTGAAACATACCAAGTTTTTACACAATTTTTAAAAACCTTTGTATTAATGTGCTTCACCAAGTGCCCAACGAGTCATCAATTAATAGCGTTATTCTTTGTGCTTTGATGAGCCTTACTATATCTTTCCTTTCAATCAGTGTGTTCAATTCTTCATTTTTCCTTATTGTCCAACTACCTACTTCTTTAATCACACCAAACATCCTTCTCACGATTTTCGTGTCAAAACTTGTCAATTGGTTCTCATCGTTTTCTGACGAGGTCTATGTTTCACAGCCGTATGTCACAACAGGGCGCACCATGCTCATCTAAATGTTCATTTTGGCTTATCGTGTAATCAACTTACACTTTGTCGTTTAATTTATAAACGTTATTACACTGGCAAAATAGCCACAGTTTCCTTGCAGAATTCTTTCCTGAACGGTATCATAATTTTTTTTTTATTGTTTCGAATGTCACCAAGGTATTTAAACTCTTTTACACCATCAAAGTTTCATTCCCCTAAAATTAGTTTTTGAGGGACCCTGTTGCAATTGCCTAAAGTCAAGACAGTGTCTTTGTTTTACCTTCATTTACTATGACTCCCACATTTCTTGTTTCTTTTTCCTCACTTTATATACATTCTTTAAAGATTCCGTGTTCCTCGCAATTACTGCAATGTTATCAGCATAAGCCCGAACCTGCACTGGTTTAATAAATATGTTTCCTTTTGGATTAATTACCGAAGTGATCTTGTGGAGTGCAAGATCAAACGAAGTCGGAAACGTGATAAAATGGAGTTAAATAATTTTTTCGAGTATTTCCTTCCACTACGCCACAGGATAACAAAAAACAACATACTTGTTGTTGAATTTTTAAAATTATAATACCACCCATACTAGACATATTTATTTATATTTTTGTTCTTCTATTCACCCAGAGGTTGACGGGCTTGTAATATCTTCTCTTTAGACAATTAGTTTTTTTAGTGGCATGGCACTTGAGGATTTAAAAAAAAAATTAAATGTGTTCTTATTATGGTTTATATTAGCTTTTTAGAAAATAGTTTTTAATTTTTTGTTGTTGTAAGATTTTTTAATGACCATTAACGGTCCGAAAACGAATATAGAAACTATAATTTGCAGACACTTTATGCATACTGTGAACAAAGTACTGATTGTCTTTTAATTTTTTTTACTTCAGACGAATTGCAGCAAACATACAGGAGTCATTTGTAAACGGGATATAAAATTAATGAAACACTTAACGTAAAATACTGTTATCAAGTATCCCTTTCAGCTAATTTCTGAAGTCGTAACACTGAAGCTTTCAAGTAATAAGACATATAGGCTTATAAAGACTTATAGGTCATAAGCGTAAAATCACAAGTGATGGACGTAGCAGTAAGGAAATTATAAGCAGAATTAACCAGGCTAAAATTGCTTTCAACAAAGAGAAAAACCTCTTCACTTCAAACACTATCAGCCTAAAAATAAGGAACAATCTAGTAAAGACATACGTGTGGAATGTTGCCTTATACGGGAGTGAATCTTGGACAATTGGAGAAATTTACAAGAAAAGACTCCAAGCATTTGAGACCTGGTGCTACAGAAGAATATTCAAGATAAGCTTGAGGGAGAAGATAACGAATGGGGAAGTCTTTAGAAGAGGTCAGGAGGAGAAGAGGTTTCTACAAAATTTAAAAGGCAGAAGAGCTAAGTTTATAGGGCATATTATACTACGTCCCAATGGGTTGGTTGAGAGAATAATAGAAGGAAAATTGAAGGGAAGAAACACAGAGGTCGACCCCGTTTAGACTACGTGAAACAGCTTATGGTCGACATGAACTGCATATCATATTGTGAGTTGAAAAGAAAAGCAGAGAAGCGTGAAGAATGGCGAGCTGCTGCCAACCAGCCTATTATGGGCTGCTAATCTAGAAGAGAGAGGTCATAAACGTCCATATTGTTCTGGTTCAATTTTTCTATTATAAAATAAACATGATTAAAAATATGGATGTTATAACATTAATCGTGCTAGAGAGAGAGAGAGAGAGAGAGAGAGAGAGAGAGAGAGAGAGAGAGAGAGAGAGAGAGAGAGAGAGAGAGAGAGTGAGAGAGGGATGGAGAGGGAGAGGGAGAGGGGGGGAGAGAGAGAATATGTGTGCGCGCGTGCGCTGCAGCAGATATGAGGCGGCAACAATGATGTTCCCAACTGACCAAACGCGTGCTGAATAAATAATGCTAACTGATTAAATTTAGTTAATAATTAATTCTAACGCATTAAGCTGATAATGCGGTGATGTTGACCAAACCTGGCGGTGATGTTGTTCATTAACGTCGTAAATGCTGAATTACAACATCTGTTTATATGCCAACTTACAGTATAGGAATAATACAGATGCATTCGTATTGTGCTAATATATTAATACCATGTTTCGCCTCTCCAATGTTGGTTTTTGGTTTGTTATTATATTAGACATTTTTATTTCTCATACCGTGACGCTGTTTGACGGCCCTTTAAAAACTATAGTTCAGCCGCTTGGATTTTGCTGTAATGATTTCTTTTTTTACCTGTGTTTCCGACTTGTTTGTTTATCAAGGACACAAGGCCAGGATTTCCTTCTGGCGGGGTTTTGCGGAGGGTCTGGTGGGTTTTAGATTTTTACAAAGATCTGCGTACTAATTTTTGTTCAAAGGCTTTCACGGCCGGTGTCAGTTGAACTTAAACTATCTGCCGGCCTGTTTGGCCGTGGTCCAAGGTTTTCATTAAAGCCAAACGTTTCAGCAGCACCACTGGCTGCCATCTTCAGTGGATGTATCGATTCAACCTAACCTACTGTAGGCCTACATGTGGGCCTAATGTACGACACCCCGCGTTAGGTTGAATCGATACATCCACTGAAGATGGCAGCCAGTGGTGCTGCTGAAACGTTTGGTTTTAATGGAAACCTAGGACCACGGCCAAACAGCCGGGCAGATAGTTTAAGTTCAATCTGCGTACTAATTTTGTGATCAAAACAACAAAAATTATAATAAAAAGACTATTCCCTATTTATTTATTAAATAATAAATAAATTTAATTCCACACTGTTATTAGTTGTTTATTCCAAAACTTATTATCATTGTTATTTATTAGTTATTATTATTGTTATTCATTCAAAACTGTAGAATATTTTATTCCACAGTTATTTCCACATTGTAATCAGGACGTTCAGTGTGGAAACGTAAGGATTACTTTAATAGACTTCTAAAATTTAAGAAATTATGAAAGTCATGAAACAACAAACAAATTATAGGACACCAGGAGCTGGCACAAATTTTCTCCCCTAGTCTGCAGACGCTACTAGTGTAAGGGTACGGTTACACGAGCGTTTTATTTTCGGCCGTGCACGCGCGCGGAGTTTGGAAAAACGCACAATGGTCACACGTGGGTTTTTTTCTCGTACGTGCACGGACGGAAGTGTAGTCACACAGGCGGTTTATAATCAGACGGCAGCGTTGGGACGTCTCGGACGCGCATTCCTACAGATCTGGCTATAAAGGTTAAATGTGTATATAAAGGTTAAAACGCAACTGCACAGAAACGTCCGTGTTTAGATTAAAGAAAACATTGGTTATCAGTAGTAAATAAATTTTTATTAAGAACATTTTTTGTATTAAATATTTTTTTTTTATAAATATGTCAAAACACCATGGAGACCAAAATCAATTACCATAGTAACAAGTAAATAAACAAATGCTATTTTAGCGGCATCTTTGAACAGTCCGTGTGACCACCCTCATGCGAGTTACACACGCACTAAAAACGCAGCAGGTTGCGTTTCGATGCGGGAGACCTTGAAAACGGAGGAGAGTTGACGACCTGTGGGTTTTTCCACGTCCGTGTGACCAATTTTATTGCCACCTGTGTGTTCAGTTCAATTTGTTTCCGAACCGCACGCACACGGCCGGGGAA
Source organism: Magicicada septendecula (assembly GCA_034769895.1). Lineage (NCBI taxonomy): Eukaryota > Metazoa > Arthropoda > Insecta > Hemiptera > Cicadidae > Magicicada > Magicicada septendecula. The sequence continues at coordinate 466,155,078 of CM068371.1, forward strand.
AAAACGCTCATGTAACCGTACCATTAATGTTTTGTACAAATTTTTTGAACGTCGCCTCAGTGATTATGAGCTTGTAATATTTTGCAGCAGACAAATTAAATCGACCTATTCGTTTTGGTACAGAAATGAATAAAAGAGTTCCATAAACTGATCACCACAGGTCCTCAAAGCAAACGTTTCAAAATCGCGCTACGAGGTCCGAACATTTTGTTGCACTTGCGATATCTATGAGTTCACAGGTAACTACGTGTAGCTACAGATGCTATGGACCTTTGTATCCTATGTTAAGTATGTACGGAATAACGGACATATTTTAAGATTTTAATTGTTGTTTTGTTTCCGAAAAGGGAATACAGCACTGAACTAATATTATTACGTATTGTTACGACAGTCTCACGGATCGTCGTATGGTACAGTGGAAAACAGAACACAGACACCAATGAAGTCACTAATCGCCAGCTTTAATTAATCACAAATAACAATTAGTAATCAACTCGTACAATGATTCCAGTTAGATTTGTTATCATGCATTAATACTGTCAAATAATACAGTTCCACACTAATTATAACACAATAACACTTCACATAATACTTTGACAAACACTCGATCCGCAATAAGGGAATTGCTCACTGACAACTGAACCCACTAAGCCAGACGCTCTGTGGTTGCGCAGAGGTTCAGAATAACTTTCCCTCCTTACTGCACGCCTCCGTATTTCAAGTGTTCTCCGGAGTACTCTGGAACGTACTTGAGTCCGGCCTTGACTGAAACACACACCTACTCGACTGCGGAAGGGACGGGTGGAGGACGTCCTAGGCTGTTTGATAGAGTTCTTGTTTAGTTGGGAAAACACTTATATTTATAGCAATTATGTGATGTTTGGGCTCATTTTTCTCACAGTTTCACGGAGATTACAAAAATTATTATTTAATTTGGATTATAAGCAAAATTAAAAAATTTTGCAGTTTCGAATTGGACCGTATACTTATGCCTGAACCGACCAGGTCAAGCCTGGCCGGGCCGGGCCGGGCCGGTTGTGAATGCGCGTGCAAGAGTAAGGGTCTTCTAATCACTTAGGCTCCATCCGGTTTGGAGCACTGTAAAAGTTAAAAATTTGAACCTTTCCTCAACAACCAATGTTTACAAGAAGCTACCGACATTGTTTCGTGATTTTTGGAAACGAACTTTCTTCGCCCTCGGCGAGTTTTAGTCAACCCACTCCCACTCCGATTCTTAGTTTCTGAATTGTAGGCACAATTCGTCGACTGTAATGATTTTGCTAAGACACTCTGGACCGTTTTCTCGCAACCTTAACCACGCGGCCTCATTTCGTCGTTCGGATGTCAGCGTGTGCAAAACAAAAGAGCACACAACTTCCTTTTACCCAAACCTTCATTTGTGATCGTGCGGACAGTTTATTTATTAATGTTTATTGCTCTTATAGCAGCCTGATCGTTAAACGACGATCGTTGGAACTCAGATAGTATCGATGTTGGATTCAATTCGGCAGGTGCGCGGACGCCCCCGTTCGTACTGAATGCATCTCGAAATTTACCAAACCACAAAAAAAAAGTTGACGAAGACAACATTCTTCATCGTATGCAATTTGGATCATTTGATAAGTTTTGACCGCAGTTTTACCACTTAAAAAAAAAAAAAAAATTTCGCAAATCTCTGTTTCAACAAATACATTTCCATGACACCCGCAACGGACACACGATACGAAAAACGTTTTATTTTGGTGACAGTTCAATTAAAACTAATGAAACTTTGCTGCCATATTCACAAACCTTTGTACTCTACGTGTTTGTATTTGTCGCACACAGATAGCGTTACTTACACTGTTTCCGTTACATCATCAATACTGTCAGACGAATTCTCAATCTTGTATTGTGTGTGTGTGTGTGTGTGTGTGTGTGTGTGTGTGTAATTGTATTCACAAGAAACACTATTTAAGAATATTTTTTAATTTTTGTAGAGCCCTTTCAGGGACTTGCGGTATTGCCTTTTTTGGTGCTTGACAAACACTGTCTGGTCTTATTGTTTATTTTGTGACTTTTGTCGTTGGTCCTGTTGTGTGTGTGTGTATGTGTGTTTGGTATTATTAATTTATTAATGTTAAATTATTTGTGTGTTAATTTGGTCTGTTCAAGGTGTTCATCTATTTTTTATGACTTTTGTATACGTAAAGGTTTATTAATATGTTAATTTGTTCACTTTTGCTATTGATTTAATGAGTTTAACATTATCTGTATTTGAAAATAAGTGTTTTGTGTTAATAACATCATTAGCCTAAAAAATTATAGGCCACAAAGAATCTTTATAGATAACATTAAAAATTTTCCGAATTCAATAGGCGTAAATGCTTTACATTTAGTCTTTATGTTAGGTCTGAGATTATTTTCTTTATAAGCCTAGTAGGCCTATTACCTATTCAATAAGCATTGCCCAGACAGAGATGAATTCCTGTTTTATTATTCGATTCGTTTCTTCGGTTCAATGGCAGATTTAGGTAACTGGGAGCAAAGTACGCGTATGTTAGGTTTGGAAGCAAATCCGCGGTGTTTTCCACGACTTCAATTAAAAACATCTCATAGTGCCGTCAGACGGCAGTGTGCTGATTTTCGGTAACCAGAACACTGCCGTTTATGTTTATTTTAATAGGTTTGACAATAAATACCTTTATGTCCACGTAGGCATTACTAACTGCTTTACACGCATAGTTAATCATGAATTAAGGCTGTATTGTGACACATAATCTTCACTTAAAGGGATTAAGTCTTTGCCTGTTTCGACGTTACAAAGTATTTATGATCATCGTCGTTATCATGTTATCCAAGATAAATGTTCTCTGACTGACTGTAAGTTAGATATACTGTGCTTCACGCTTCATATGAATCCTATAGGTGCTAACTTCTACGAGAGTAGTACTGTAACTACCAGACACATACAGGTAGCATCTGGGAGTAGACTTGTTTTCTGCTGCAGGAAAATAAAAAAAAAAACGAAACAAGAGAGAGAGAGAGAGGGAGAGAGAGAGAGAGAGAGAGAGAGAGAGAGAGATGATAGACTGCTTCTATATACGAGGGCTATTTGTTTTTCAACCTCCGATAGACCAATAAACAGACACGTGAATGACATAAATAATTTTATTATATACAAAATTGTTTTATATATATAAACTACTTTTTTACATAGTCACCACCATTGTTGAGGCACTTATCATAGCGAGGCACCAACTTTTCTATGCCCATGTTGTAGAATGTTAGCTCCTGAGTAGTCACCCGATCTGCCACACTGGACTTTATCTCATCATTGGAGTCAAACCACTGCCCGCCTAACCACTTTTTCAAGTCAGTGAACAAACGGTAATCACTTAGTGCCAAGTCTGGGCTATTGATGCTTAATCTGGCCATTCTTCGAGTCTTGTGGACATCTGTGAGTTGTTTGGGAACCCACCGAGCACAGAGTTTCCTATACTCAAGCTTCTGAGTAAGAATGTCATAAAGAGCAGACCTAGAAATTTCAGGAAAATTAGCAGAAAGTTCAATAATTATGAAACGACGGCGCTCTTGAACCATCCTGTCTACCCTTTCAACAACATCATCAGTAGCCACGGACTTTCTTCCTTGCCTTCCTTCATCGTGAACATCAATTCGCCCTTCTTTAAATTTTCGACACCATTCCCAAACTGAACCATCACTCATCACATTTTCTCCATACAGATTACACAACCTTCAATGAATTTCTGCAGCACTATGATCTTCAGCTTGAAGAAATCTAATAACAGACTGAATCTCACACTTGGAGGCAATTTCAATTGTAGTTGCCATAATTAAACTGTCATCACCACAGTTATAGACAGAATAACTATAAAACCAGTGGTTACAGGTTAGAACAAAGCCTCAAAAACATTAATCAACAATCAGATTGTTGCTGTGACAACAGAAACAGGTTTGCCAACTCACCGGAGGTTGAAAAAAAAATAGCCCTTGTATATTGTTGGCTTGAGAAAAACTCAAAGATAAAATGAAAAGCTGTTGATGTAGCTATATACAGCACTGTACCACTAGACGTTGGAATTGCAGAAGCTCTATCGGAGAGTGATTAAAGCATTTATTGGTACAATCAATTTTGGCCGTACAAACGTTTATTGATTGTTATTTTTATGTACTTGAAGTAAATGAAGTTTTCTACGTTTTTAAGTTAAATTTTAAGAGACTATAAATCTTGAAATATGTATAATGGTCAAAGTTCTTCATTATAATTAATTTGATAGATAATTAAATACAATAATATTACTATTACTATCTGAAGTTTATGGATGCTTAATTTTCCTGAAAACAAATGAGAAATTTATGTTTTTTCCCATATAACATAATTGTTACCCCTTCGCTCTTTAACTTAAGATGTTGTGATGTTTCAAGCAACTTATAATTCGTGTTAAAGCACGTAAATTAATTTAACAAAATTGTATTCTTACGGATTTAAAGTGGCGAAATTGCTAGTTTACCTGCGCAAAGACGACCATACTTGCGCATAATTCAAACCATAGAGATATTAGCGTAAAGGAGACACCGCATAGACAGCCCTGTAAAGGAGGCGTGACTGGACAAAAAATGTAAAGGCTCTGCCTTCGCTTTCTGGCGCGTGCACAATTGTTTTTTTTTAAGGCTGCAAATACGTTCGTTGTTTACCAAATGTCGAGTGGTTGTCATTAATAAGAAAACTGTAATTTATTTTATTAATTAATTTAGAAATATTGTAATTTCTTTTTAACATGATAATGTTTTTAGGCTGGGGGTCATTCCACAAAATGCGTGATGAAAAATGTGTAACGTCATCGAAAAAATGTAACGCTCCCGGTGATGTTAACACTATATTTTTTCCACACTTTCGATTCCCCACAGTCTAGAAATCTTCGGTCTCTGTCGTTTTACTTCCATATTCCTTAGGGAATGGAAGTATGGTGATGGCAAAAAAAATCGTGTTCGAGATTATTGCAGATTCTGATTGTACTACACTCAAAACATGAAAAAAAGTCGTTTTCCGAAAAGTGTCTGTGTGTGTGTCTGTCTGTGTGTCTGTCTGTAGATTTTTTTTCTATGGCAAACGATAACTGCCGCAAATTCAAACAAAATGAAATAATTTTTTGCATACAGCCCTGATTTGTAGACTCGCGACCTATTGTTTTTGGTGAAGATCGGTTGAGGGAAAGGGGTAGTTTACCTGCAACGGTTTTTTTTTATCAAGGGAAATTTTTTTTTTTTGGCAACAAAAAAACATTGAAGAAAAAGTAAGCATATTAAGAAACATATGTAAGTACTTATTATAAAAAAATAATGTTTGTTTTTTGATAAAGTCATTTTGATTATAAAATATAAATATTTACAACAAGAAAAGAATTTTCAGTTTTCAAAATTTAAATATATTTTTATAAAACAATGGGTTCTTCATTGAGGTGGGGACCATGTCACTCACTCCATCTCAAGCCTCCTCTCCCATTTTGCAGAAAAAGAGGACCCTGTCAAGGCTGATACTTTGACGACAGTGACAGGGCTTTCCACCAAATTCAGCAGAGTGACAGGTAGGCCCAACTCTGATTGGCTCCTCAGATTTCCCCAGCGTTAGTAGGTTCTATGAAAATATTTTATTTCAAAAATGATTTTAAATATAAATCTTAGATATGTTTTATAAATCTCATGTTTTATGTTTTAACATGGGTAATTTTTTATATGACGAACCATAACTGCCGTAAATTCAAACAGAATCAAATAATTTTTTACATATGTGCCTGAGCTATAGAGAACTCAATGTCTGTTGATTTTGGTGAAGATCGGTTACGGGGAAAGGGCAGTTTACCTGAAACATTTTTTGTTGTAACATGAGTAAAGTACTTAATTTTGATAAAGTATCCTGATAAGATCTTAATAATCCACTGTAGAAACGTAGATGAAATATCTATAAATGAAGAGGCTAGTTGAACGGGCTGGGGGTAATTTTCTATAAATCAAAATTATAGTTGAAGGGGGAGGGGATAATATTTTTTATATGTGTACTACGTTATTGGCAAGAAAGAAGTATTTTTTTGTTAAAATTCCTTCCCTGGCTGTTTGGCTGAAAATGATTTTAAATATAAATCTTAGAATATGGAAGTCATGTATGGTTCTCCATACCGATATTTACTTCCATGTTCCTTAAGGAAATGGAAGTATGGTGATGGCAAAAAAATCGTGTTCGAGATTATTGCAGAATATGATTGTACTACACTTAAAACATGAAAAAAAGTCATTTTTCGAAAAGTGTCTGTGTGTGTGTCTGTCTGTAGATTTTTTTCTATGGCAAACGATAACAGCCGCAAATTCAAACAGAATCAAATACGTTTTTGCATACAGCTCTGATTTATAGAGTACTCGCGACCTATTGTTTTTGGTGAAGATCGGTTGAGGGAAAGGGGTAGTTTACCTGCAACGGTTTTTTTTATCAAGGGTAATTTTGTTTGTTTGGCAAACGATAACAGCCGTAAATTCAAACAGAATCAAATAATGTTTCGCATACAGCCCTAAATTGTAGAGTTCTCAGGATCTGTTGATTTTGGTAAAGATCGGTTAAGGGAAAGGGGTAGTTTATCTGCAACGTTTTATGTTTTAACAAGGGTATTTTATATGGCAAACGATAGCAGCCGCAAATTCAAACACAAGCAAATTATTATTTGCATACAGCCCTAAATTGTAGAGTTCTCAAGACCTATTGATTTTGGTGAAGACCGGATAAGGGAAAGGGGTAGTTTACCTGCTACGTTTTATGTTTTAAATGGGTATTTCTTATGGAAAACGATAAGAGTCGAAAATTCAAACAGAATCAAATGATTATTTGCATACAACCCTAAATTGTGGAGTTCTCAAGACCTATTGATTTTGGTGAAGATCGGTTAAGGGAAAGGGGTAGTTTACCTGAAACGTTTTATGTTTTAACAAGGGTATTTTCTATGGCAAACGATAACAGCCGCAAATTCAAACAGAATCAACTACTCTTTTGCATACAGCCCTGAATTGTAGAGGTCTTACGAGCTATTGATTTTGGTGAAGATCGGTTAAGGGAAAGGGGTAGTTTACCTGCTACGTTTTATGTTTTAAAAGGGTATTTTATATGGCAAACGATAAGAGCTGCAAATTTAAACAGAATCAAATAATGTTTTGCATACTTTCCTGAGCTATAGAAAACTCAATGTCGTTAATTTAGGTGAAGATCGGTTAAGGGAAAGGGGTAGTTTACCTGCAACATATTATGTTTAACAATGGTAATTTTTTCTATGACGAACTATAACTGCCGCACATTCAAACAGAATGAAATATTGTTTTGCATACGTTCATCAATTGTGAAAGACTGAAGGCCTCTTGATTTTGGTGAAGATGGGTTAAGGGGAAAGGGTAGTTTACCAGCAACGTTTTTCGTTTTACCAAGGGTATTTTCTATGGCAAACGATAACAGCCGCAAATTCAAATAGAAACAAATAATTTTTTCATACAGCCCTGAATTGTAGAGTTCTCAAGACCTATTGTTTTTGGTGAAGATCGGTTAAGGGAAAGAGGTCGTTTACCGGCGACATTTTATGTTTTAACAAGGGTAATTTTACTTTTATTCGATATTTAATTCTAAAAATAAAGGTTTCAGAGGATATAATCACGTATTACTATAAGAAACACATGTTGCTTAATTTGTGTTCACTTGTTAATAATATAAAATTTTTAATGTGTTAAAGTAAGCAAACATTATTAAAATAATAAATATACGTGATTTTGTGTGTGTATGTGTGTGTGTGCGTGTGTATGTTATAGTGGAAAATGCGTTTATATTTCAGATATATACTATATTAATAACGGAAACTTCCTACCTTGTACCAACCGAAAAATTTCTTCCTTTTTATTTACACTGCATTATGAAAACTATTCCGTGTTTTCAAACAAACATAATTTACTCACCCTTGACACGTATTTCATTGGCTTTAACTATCAGCATCAGTATTCAGAGATTTCATCTAAGTCTTGAAGACGTGATATTATATTTATAACTTGACTATGATAGTTAAACCATAGACATTCTTGTGAAATTTAAGATAAGACTTTGTACGTTGATACCATGTTGTTGTGTGACAGATAGGACAAACTCGTATTTGTATTATGTAGGCTATATGCACAAAAAGGTATGATAAACCACCAATGAAAGTATTATTAGCAATTTTGATTTAAGTAACTAAAAAGCCAAATTCTAGGCGATAAAAATATTTTTGAATCACATTTATTCTTCCTTGAGTTGTTTATTTTTGTTGAGACAACTTTGACAATTGTCATGACACACAGAGTGTAAGGAAAGAGGTACCTATTAAATAACGGATGCTGTAAAAAGATTAAAAACCCAGAAGAAACGAGAATAAGAACCTGAAAACTTAAAACCTGAGAACAAGAACGAGAACAAGTTTGACTTAAGACCCAAAAAATATTTTTTTTTTTTGAATAAAGTAATAAAGATAAAGTAAGGAATGATGAAGTTTAAAGAACAATAGAGTAAGAGATAAGATTCCTAAAGGTAATAAAAATAGAAAATAGAAAAAGGAATTTGTTAGGTCATTGTTTAAGAAGAGACTGGTTGCTTACGACTTCCATGGAGGGTGTCATGGAAGGGGAAAAGAGAAGAGGGCGTAGAAGAATGAAGTTAATAGATAGGATTAAATTCAGAGGGTATTACGAAGAGACGAAAAGACTGGCATGCAATAGGACAGCTTTGAGAGCTCTTACTATTTGAAGACCTGCCTTAGAGCAGAACACCAAATAATAACTGTATTTGTTTATTTTTACTTCCATATTCCTTAAGGAATGGAAGTATGGTGATGGCAAAAAAAATCGTGTTCGAGATTATTGCAGTTTCTGATTCTACTACACTCAAAACATGAAAAAAAGTCGTTTTCCGAAAAGTGTCTGTGTGTCTGTAGATTTTTTTTCTATGGCAAACGATAACTGCCGCAAATTCAAGCAGAATCAAATAATTTTTTGCATACAGCCCTGATTTGTAGAGTACTCACGACCTATTGTTTTTGGTGAAGATCGGTTGAGGGAAAGGGGTAGTTTACCTGCAACGGTTTTTTTTATCAAGGGAAATTTTTTTTTGGCAAACGATAACAGCCGCAAATTCAAACAGAATCAAATAATGTTTCGCATACGACCCTAAATTGTAGAGTTCTCAAGACCTATTGTTTTTGGTGAAGATCGGTTAAGGGAAAGGGGTAGTTTACCTGTAACGTTTTATGTTTTAACAAGGGTATTTTCTATGGCAAACGATAACAGCCGCAAATTCAAACAGAATCAAATAATGTTTTGCATACTGCCCTGAATTGTAGAGTTCTCAAGACCTATTGTTTTTGGTGAAGATCGGTTAAGGGAAAGGGGTAGTTTACCTGCAACGTTTTTTTAACAAGGGTATTTTCTATGGCAAACGATAACAGCCGCAAATTCAAACAGAATCAAATAATGTTTTGCATACAGCCGTGATTTGTAGAGTACTCAAGACCTATTGTTTTTGGTGAAGATCGTTTAAGGGGAAGTGGTAGTTTACCTGCAACGTTTTTTTATCAAGCGTATTTTCTATGGCAAACGATAACAGCCGCAAATTCAAACAGAATCAAATAATTTTTTGCATACTTCAGTGAATTGTAGAGGACTCAAGGACTTTCGATTTTGGTGAAGATCAGTTAAGGGGAAGGGGTAGTTTACCTGCAACATATTATGTTTAACAATGGTAATTTTTTCGTTTTAACAAGAGTAAAGTACTTGAAAATTCATTTAAACTTTTTGAAACAATGGTAATTGTTAAAAATAAAATAATTTTGTTGCCAGGCAATTATAATTTTTTCATTTTAATGTAAATCTGTACATAGTATAAAGTAAAGTCGGTCCGTTCTCTCTGTGTGTTTGAAATCGCCAATCTCAGAAAGTACTGAACGGATTTTATTCAAGTTTTCGCCAATAGATAGAGTGTCTATCGAGGAACATTTATGTGTATAATTAATACATATATGTTGTACATTAGCTTAGCTATCACGGTTTATGTCAAGTAAGTGGTATAGTTTACATCTTATATATTTATAAAAATGAATGTTTCTTTGTTTGTCCCGTATGCGTTCCTATACCATTCATCCGATTGCGATGAAACTTCGGTGAGTTGTTGTGCGCACGTCCGCGAAGGTTTCTTCCACATCTCCTCCTAAACCACTGTACCGATTTCAACCAAACTTGGCACAAATATTTTACGCAACGGGAGAACCAACATAGGATAGGTGTTTTTTCGATGGGGTCCTTTTGGGGGTTCTTTGGGGTCTTCCACATCGCCTCCTAAACCAATGGACCGATTTCAACCAAACTTGGCACAAATATTTTACGCAAAGGGAGAACCAACATAGGACAACTGTTTTTTCGATACGATCCTTTGGGGTCTTCCACGTCTCCACCTAAACCATTGGACCGATTTCAACCAAACTTGGCACAAATATTTTACGCAACGGGAGAACCAACATAGGACAGGTATTTTTCCGATACGATCCTCTGGGGGGTCCTTTGCGGTCTTAAAAACTATTAGATCTGGTTACTATGGCAACCCAATAGAATAGATTCTGTTCTAAATATATTATCGCATTAAATTGAAGACCACGCGAACGAAGTTGTGGGCAACAGCTATTTATTTTTAAGAAGTCTACTTTAATTAAACTAACATTTTCATTACGTACAACGTGAAACTCCGTAGCGAAGCGAAAGTGCCGAACCCATACCAACATAACGCATGCAAGCCGAAAAAGTGTCCAGCGTGGATAGCGATTTGCTTCCTGTGGATCGCTGGGCAGTGTAACTGCACGTGTTTACAGAGGAACGATTCATAGACAGACTTTTCGTCTTTAGGGAATGAACCCTCTGCAAGATGCCGAGGGTCCATGAGTGACTTCGGAGCGCTCCTTCTTTTCCGCGTGTTTGTTCTGTGAAACGTACACTGTAGATTCGCAGATTTATTCTAAGCAACGCTCAATAGGAAATGTTGGAAAATTTTTGTCCACGGTGAACCCTCATACACACTAAACCTGCTCTGATGTTTTAATTACGGACATCATAATATTAAAACTTTGGAAACTTGAGCACTACTTAATGGAGATCAATCATTAACTTATACAAGCCATTAATTTTATGCATATTTTTTATATATATGTGTACAACGTTATCGGCAACAAAGAAGTAGTTTTTGTTAAAATTCCTTCCGGGGATATTTGCCCATAGTCCAATGTTTTCTACAAAACCAGACGTTTCGGCAATGCCATTGACTTCCATCATCAGTGAAAATCGAGTGTGATAACGTGAGGTGGTATATGTTAGTGACCACAGTACTGTGGTTCAGGCTGAAGCAGTAAGTAGAAAGAAGTAGTTTCTATGGTAATATTTCATTTCGAAAATGATTTTAAAAATAAATCTTAGAATATGGAAGTCATGTATGGTTCTCCATACCGATAGTTTACTTCCATATTCCTTAAGGAATGGAAGTATGGTGATGGCAAAAAAAATCGTGTTCGAGATTATTGCAGATTCTGATTCTACTACACTCAAAACATGAAAAAAAGTCGTTTTCCGAAAAGTGTCTGTGTGTCTGACTGTAGATTTTTTTCTATGGCAAACGATAACTGCCGCAAATTCAAACAGAATCAAATAATTTTTTGCATAGAGCCCTGATTTGTAGAGTACTCGCGACCTATTGTTTTTGGTGAAGATCGGTTGAGGGAAAGGGGTAGTTTACCTGCAACGTTTTTTTTATCAAGGGAAATTTTTTTTTTTGGCAAACGATAACAGCCGCAAATTTAAACAGAATCAAATAATGTTTCGCATACAGCCCTGAATTGTAGAGTTCTCAAGATCTGTTGATTTTGGTAAAGATCGGTTAAGGGGAAGGGGTAGTTTACCTGCAACGTTTTATGTTTTAACAAGGGTATTTTCTATGGCAAACGATAACAGCCGCAAATTCAAACAGAATCAAATAATGTTTTGCATACTGCCCTGAATTGTAGAGTTCTCAAGACCTATTGTTTTTGGTGAAGATCGGTTGAGGGGAAGGGGTAGTTTACCGGCAACGTTTTTTTTTCTATGGCAAACGATAACTGCCGCAAATTCAAACAGAATCAAATAATTTTTTGCATTCATCCCTGAATTGTAGAGGTCTCAAGGGCTTTCGATTTTGGTGAAGATCGGTTAAGGGGAAGGGGTAGTTTACCTGCAACCTTTTACGTTTTAACAAGAGTAAAGTACTTGAAAATTTATTTAAACTTTTTGAAACAATGGTAATTGTTAAAAATAAAATAATTTTGTTGCCAGGCAATAAAATTATAATTTTTTCATTTGAATGTAAATTATGTTTGAGTTAATATCTTTATATATACAGTGGAACTTGGTTATTACGGCCTCGGCTGTTACGTCAACTCGGGTGTAGCGTTATTTTGTCATAAGTCCAGTCAAACTGATATCTTTAACATTATAAAAATTCCCGGTTTTAACGTCACTAAATATTGTACTACTCTGTTATAGCGTCAAATATTTCTCAGATATTTTACTCTAAATTTCATATAAACGTATATATGTGTGCGCGCGCGCTAGCCCATGGCTACAGACATATATTGTGTGCAAGCGATAAGCACTGTAACAGGACTGCCGGCGCCAGCCATTTTACGTGCTCCAACGGATGGCTAGATCGATTTAAGGCCCGACACTCGATTTCCTTTGCAAAAATTTGTGGTGAGGCAAAATGCGTAGATCTGAACGTTACAGGCGATTGGGTGCGTAACACTCGGCCAGAAATTAGACGATCATATAAAGATGAAGACATCTTTAATGGACATGAAGCCGGAATTTTTTATAAACTCCAGATAAGACTTTCAAATTTAAAAATGAAAAGTGCGTTGGTGGGAAGCTCTCTAAACAAAGAGTTACAGTTTTTACTTCCATATTCCTTAAGGAATGGAAGTATGGTGATGGCAAAAAAAATCGTGTTCGAGATTATTGCAGATTCTGATTCTACTACACTCAAAACATGAAAAAAACTCGTTTTCCGAAAAGTGTCTGTGTGTGTGTCTGTCTGTCTATCTGTGTGTCTGTCTGTCTGTAGATTTTTTTCTATGGCAAACGATAACTGCCGCAAATTCAAACAGAATCAAATAATTTTTTGCATGCAGCCCTGATTTGCAGAGTACTCGCGACCTATTGTTTTTGGTGAAGATCGGTTGAGGGAAAGGGGTAGTTTACCTGCAACGGTTTTTTTTTAGCAAGGGTAATTTTGTTTGTTTGGCAAACGATAACAGCCGCAAATTCAAACAGAATCAAATAATGTTTCGCATACAGCCCTGAATTGTAGAGTTCTCAAGACCTGTTGATTTTGGTGAAGATCGGTTAAGGGAAAGTGGTAGTTTACCTGTAACGTTTTATGTTTTAACAAGGGTATTTCCTATGGCAAACGATAACAGCCGCAAATTCAAATAGAATCAAAAGATTATTTGCATACAGCCCTAAATTGTAGAGTTCTCAAGACCTATTGTTTTTGGTGAAGTTCGGTTGAGGGAAAGGGGTAGTTTACCTGTAACGTTTTTTTAACAAGGGTATTTTCTATGGCAAACGATAACAGCCGCAAATTCAAACAGAATCAAATAATGTTTTGCATACAGCCCTGATTTGTAGAGTACTCAAGACCTATTGTTTTTGGTGAAGATCGGTTAAGGGAAAGGGGTAGTTTACCTGCAACGTTTTTTTTTCTATGGCAAACGATAACTGCCGCAAATTCAAACAGAATCAAAAGATTATTTGCATACATCCCTGAATTGTAGAGGTCGCAAGGACTTTCGATTTTGGTGAAGATCGGTTAAGGGGAAGGGGTAGTTTACCTGCAACCTTTTACGTTTTAACAAGAGTAAAGTACTTGAAAATTTATTTAAACTTTTTGAAACAATGGTAATTGTTGAAAATAAAATAATTTTGTTGCCAGGTAACAAAAATAAAGTCATTTTGATTATAAAATATAAATATTTACAAGAAAAGTTTTTTCAGTTTTCAAAATTTAAATATATTTTTATAAAACAATGGGTTCTTCATTGAGGTGGGGACTTGACGACAGTGACAGGGCTTTCCACCAAATTCAGCAGAGTGACAGGTAGGCCCAACTCTGATTGGCTCCTCAGATTTCCCCAGCGTTAGTAGGTTCTATGAAAATATTTTATTTCAAAAATGATTTTAAATATAAATCTTAGATATGTTTTATAAATCTCATGTTTTATGTTTTAACATGGGTAATTTTTTATATGACGAACCATAACTGCCGTAAATTCAAACAGAATCAAATAACTTTTTACATATGTGCCTGAGCTATAGAGAACTCAATGTCTGTTGATTTTGGTGAAAATCGGTTACGGGGAAAGGGCAGTTTACCTGAAACATTTTTTGTTGTAACATGAGTAAAGTACTTAATTTTGATAAAGTATCCTGATAAGATCTTAATAATCCACTGTAGAAACGTAGATGAAATATCTATAAATGAAGAGGCTAGTTGAACGGGCTGGGGGTAATTTTCTGTAAATCAAAATTATAGTTGAAGGGGGAGGGGATAATTTTTTTTTATATGTGTACTACGCTATTGGCAACAAAGAAGTATTTTTTTGTTAAAATTCCTTCCCTGGCTGTTTGGCTGAAAATGATTTTAAATATAAATCTTAGAATATGGAAGTCATGTATGGTTCTCCATACCGATATTTTTGTTTGTGCGAACATGACGGGAACCGAAAAAAGGAAACTTTTAGTTATCGGGAAAAGTTTGCATCCTAGATGTTTTAAAAACATCAAAAAACTTCCTGTAAGTTACACTGCCAACATAAAAGCGTGGACGACTTCTAGTAATTTTGAAGATGACTTCTGTACGTGTGTATGTCACTGAACTCCTCCATGTATAAAATAATATATCGTTCGTGGCAGGTAAGCATATCTCAGTTATGTAATGTTTACGTTTCCATTTTATTATTATGCCTACAGCAATAAAAAGGCAGGTAAGACACACACACACACACACACACACACACACACACACACACACACACACACACACACACACACACACACACACACACACACACACACACACACACACACACACACACACACACACACACACACACACACACACACACACACACACACACACACACACACACACACACACACACACACACACACACACACACACACACACACACACACACAATTCACGTTATTTCTGGCCTCACTCATGTTTATTTTCTTACATTTGCACGCTTTTTAAATGGAAAGTGCCGAAACCCACACCAACATAACGCGTGCAAGCCGAAAAAGTGGACATCAATTTGCTTCCTGTGGATCGCTGGGCAATGTAACTGCACGTGTTTACAGAGGAACGATTCATAGACAGACTTTTCGTCTTTAGGGAATGAACCCTCTGCAAGATGCTGAGGGTCCATGAGTGACTTCGGAGCGCTCCTTCTTTTTCGCGTGTTTGTTCTGTGAAACGTACACTGTAGATTCGCAGCTTTACTCTAAGCAACGCTCAATAGGAAATGTTGAAAATTTTTGTCCACACTGTACCCTCATTCACACTAAACCTGCTCTGATGTTTTAATTACGGACATCATAATATTAAAACTTTGGAAACTTGAGCACTACTTAATGGAGATCAATCATTAACTTATACAAGCCATTAATTTTATGCATATATTTTATATATATGTGTACAACGTTATCGGCAACAAAGAAGTATTTTTTGTTAAAATTCCTTCCCGGGATATTTGGCCGTAGTCCAATGTTTTCTACAAAACCAGATGTTTCGGCAATGCCATCGACTTCCATCATCAGTGAAAATCGAGTGCGATAACGTGAGGTGGTATATGTTAGTGACCACAGTACTGTGGTTAAGGCTGAAGCAGTAAGTAGAAAGAAGTAGTTTCTATGGTAATATTTCATTTCGAAAATGATTTTAAATATAAATCTTAGAATATGGAAGTCATGTATGGTTCTCCATACCGATATTTAAGAAATCCGTACGAACATCGCTGAACAGGAGAGTCTGCAGTTTATGCACATTATACGTTTCAAAAGTCTAAAAACATTATCATGCTTCGATGTTTCGGTTTCGTCGAAATTCTTTTTTTATTTCAACTTCAGCGTAACAAAATAAATATTGCATAGATAGGTATAATGGTAATATAAACACAGAGTCTATATCTGGAGGTAGGAAATTTATTAACTAACAAAATTTATATTTCTGTCTTATTAAGTTTTCCAACATAAAATTATTTATTTAATTATTTTGTCTTTCAAACAAAAAAGTTTATCGATTCTTATTTTTACAACTGTTTGTTACTTGGATGTCGAATTCCACAACTACCGTCGATAATTCACTGTCCATTGACCTTGGCGTAGCTGACACTCGCGTTCACACACGACGCGGTTATCAATTTGTTATTATTTGTTAATTAACCTCTGGGTTTTCGTAATGGCTCATTAAATACATCTGTGTATTACGCTTACACGATCCAGACTCTTCAAATGTCCTGGCGTCAATCAGTAATACCCCGATAGGTATTGCTGTCCTAGGCGGAAGGTCTTGCACTAACGCGAAAAGCATTAATATTGATCTATTATTAACATTGTTGTATTTAAGTTCTTCGATTTAAGGTAACGTGTACAAAAAACGTGTAACGTATACCTAGGTTCTACGTCGCTTATAGAATAGACACGTCCTGACACGAAAAACTCGCGACAGTCAGTACGACCTTGTATGATGAGACCTCGAAGCAAACTGCTCGATGTGTACTCTGCAAAGGACCGACTCAAATAACTTTTAGAACTTCTGATTGGTTGAAACCTTAGATACGTCATAGATTATCATCATGATAACAGACTTCGAGTTAAAACTATGTCCAAGTCTGCAAAGGCCTGTCTAGATTAATTCTACAATTCTTATTACCCTCTAGCAGATAACGAGTTAAAAGAAGAACTAATTTCATTAAAAAACCATATTAAAATTATGGTTCTGCAGTATTGAATAATTGAAAAACGTAGCATACCGTGCATACACTGTCCAAGTTTCATAAAGAAATGTTTATTGTTAATGAAGTTAATAAATAAAATGTGAATCACACGCGCACCCGCGCACTAACATTGCACTGGACATAATAGAGTATAAAATTATAGGTATTTTGATATATCGTAACTCATTTTTTACCCATATTTTAATTCGAAATACATCTGATTTACAGAAAAGGAATAAAATAAATTTTCAACTTGTGTATGATCGTCAGAGAATCTGTTATAGCACTAACATCCCTTATTGATAACGTTCCTAGCACGGTTCTATCGCACAACAGTTATTTATAACCTTTATTTTAACATACGCAACTGCCTTACATATAGAGCTACGTTAAGTGGGAACGGAATTTTGCTGAAATTTTTAATAGCTCTGGGAAGGTGCCCCTCCCCCCGAAGTTGAGCCACTTCATTACCATATGTGCATGTGAGAGTAGGTGGTAGACTGTACGCCAGTCACATTCTTCTTCTCCGCCTACCCGCCTTATTGCCAGACGCCTAACAGGCCTGTGGTAACCGCTTTAGGCAAATCCCGCCATTCGTTGGAAGTGCTGGTACCGTCTACTTCTATGTGTTGGGAATTATCGCCATGGGCTCTTTTCATTCCAAGTTCTTCTCTGATTACCAGACTGTGATTTATTAAAATGTTGAGTGACAATGTGCTGTATTAATAATTATTTTTGTTTTTCTGCACATGAACCAAAAAAGAGGTATGGAGAACCATACATGACTTCCATGTTCTAAGATTTATATTTAAAATCATTTACGAAATGAAATATTTCCATAGAAACTACTTCTTTCCACTTATTGCTTCAGCCTTAACCACAGTACTGTGGTCACTAACGTATAGCATCTCACGTTATCGCACTCGATTTTCACTGATGATGGCAGTCGACGGCACTGCCGAAACATCTGGTTTTGCAGAAAATTTTGGACTACGCCCAAACAGCCCGGGAAGGAATTTTAACAACAAACTACTACTTTGTTGCCGATAACGTAGTACACATATAAAAATTATCCCCTCCCCCTTCAAATATAATTTTCATTTATAGAAAATTACCCCCACCCCGTTCAACTAGCCTCTTCATTTATAGATATTTCATCTACGTTTCTACAGTGGATTATTAAGGTCTTCTTATCAGGATACTTTATTTATCAAAATTAAGTACTTTACTATTGTTACAACGAAAAAAGTTTCAGGTAAACTGCCCTTTCCCCGTAACCGATCTTCACCAAAATCAATAAACTTTTAGTCTTCTACAAATCAGGCGTATGTGTAAAAAATGATATGATTCTGTTTGAGTTTACGGCAGTTATCGTTCGTCATGGAAATTTTTCTCTTGTTACAACATAAAGTGTTGCAGGTAAACTACCCCTTTCCCTTAACCGATCTTCACCAAAATCAACAGACCTTCAGTTCTCTACAAGTTAGGGATGTGTGCAAAACCTTATTTGATTATGTTTGAATTTACGGCGGTTATCGTTCGTCATAGAAAAAATTAACCTTGTTATCACATAAAACATTGCAGGTAAACTACTCCTTTCTCTTAACTGATCTTCACCAAAATCAGTAGGTCTTGAATACTCTACAATTCAGGGATGCATGCACAACATTATTTCATTCTGTTTGAATGTGCGGCAGTTATCGTTTGTCATAGAAAAATTACCCTTTTTAAAACATAAAACGTTGCAAGTAAACTACCCCTTTCCCTTAACCGATCTTCACCAAAATCAACAGACCTTGAGTACATACAACTTTAGGAATGTATGAAAAAAATTATTTTATTCTCTTTGAATATGCGGCAGTTATCGTTCGTCATAAAAAGAAAATTACACTTTTAAAACATAAAACGTTGCAGGTAAACTACCCTTTTCTCCTAACCGATCTTCACCAAAATCAACAGACCTTGAGTACTCCTTAAAGCAGGAAGGGGTGCAAAAAAGTATTTGATTCTGTTTGAAGTTACGGCAGTTATCGTTCGTCATAAAAAAATTACCCTTGTTAAAACATAAAACGTTGCAAGTAAACTACCCCTTTCCCTTAACCGATCTTCACTAAAATCAATAGTCCTTCAGTCCTCTACAATTCAGGGATGCATGCAAAACATTATTTGATTCTGTTTAAATGTGCGGCAGTTATCGTTCGTCATAGAAAAAATTACCCTTGTTAAAACATAAAATGTGGCTGGTAAACTACCCCTTTCCCTTAACCGATCTTCACCAAAAACAATAGGTCTTGAGAACTCTACAATTCAGAGCTGTATGCGAAACATTATTTGATTCTGTTTGAAGTTGCGGCTGTTATCGTTTGCCATAGAAAAAAAATTACCCTTGATAAAAAAAAAGTTGCTGGTAAACTACCCCTTTCCCTCAACCGATCTTCACCAAAAACAATAGGTCTTGAGTACTCTACAATTCAGAACTGTATGCAAAAAACTATTTGATTCTGTTTGAATTTGCGGCTGTTATCGTTTGCCATAGGAAAAAAATCCACACACACGCGCGCGCGCGCGCACACATACACATTTTGAAAAATTACTTTTTTCATGTTTTGAGGGTAGTACAATCAGAATCTGCAATAATATTCACCATACTTCCATTTCCTTATGAAACATGGAAGTAAAAACACAAAAATGTTGTTTTATGTTTGTGTTAACTTTTGTTTAACTTAAATTTATAACTTAAACACGATATTTTTATTTGTAAGTACAATCTTTGTTTTTTTTGTTGTTGTTTATAAGGATGTGCGCGTCAAGGGCGAGAGTGAGTGTAGCCGAACAGAAGGGGTTCTATTTCCCCCCGGACGAGATGACCAAGTGGGAATCGTTCAAGAATTTCCTGTACAACCCCAAAAAGGGAGAGGTTTTTGGTAGGACTGCTTCAAGTTGGGGTGAGTATGTGCGTTATCTGTTAGAAGTAATGATTTAATATGAAAATCCAATATTTAAGATCCATGTTTTTCGGTATCCAAGCCACTTATAGTATATAATTAGTAAAATAGTTTACCTTTTTCTTGTCCGTCTGGTGGCATTTTCTCTATATTTCATTCAACGCGTTTCAGGACATATGCCCCATTTGAACATGAACACTGCAGTCGACTATAGCATGTCGTGGTGCGCACCACCGATATCGTGTGTGTCTAAAATCTGGGTATTTTATGTGTTTTTATGTTTATATTATATTTATTGTTATGTGTAGAATTGTGTGTACAGTGTTTTTAATATTTTAACGATCGACGAACTTCAACAAGGGATATCCTGATGATGGGGCATATGTTCTGAAACGCGTTGAATGAAATATAGAGAAAAGGCCACCAGACGGACAAGAAAAAGGTAAACTATTTTACCAATATTTAATTAAGAAAGTTGTGATAGTGGTTACAATCACAAACAGAATTATCACTGTTGCACACCATTATAAAAAAATTATTCCGATTAGCGTTTTCAAGCTTCACAGCTCATCGTCAGATCGGAAATAACAATAATAGGACCAACAACTTCTTAATACCCCCACTTGTACACAATTTTTGTAAACAAGCTATAAGTTAAATGTTCTTTCTGGTTATTATTAACTACCGAGTTCAGTCACCCATGTCTGTACAGTTACATATGTTTTATATTTTGTGTGTGTGTGTGTGTGTTCTGTGTGTGTGTACATTCTTTTTAAAACCTAACGTTGTAAAACCTTTCTCATTCACACTTTTGACTGCAGTTTCCTTTTTGGTACAGTTTTACGATGCGTTATATTCTCAAAACCTCCCCTTTCTTCTTTCTATATTCAACGCAACCAACAACTTAGGTAAACGCAACCAACAACTTTCGTCCCTTCGTATCACCGCCGGTCACTCACCCTTATTTCAAAAATATCCATATATGCAATTTAATTCCTAATGTTATCTATCCATCCTCTACCTTTTACTTTTTAATTATATTATGAAATATTTCTTCATTGTGAAGTTTAGTTTTAGTATTCATTAAATTACTTGCCCCTTTTTCTCTTTCTTTCAATATTTCTAACTCCTCCCTAAGATTCCTTTCAACTGTATATTTACTACTTTTAAAATTTCATAGTCTTCCAAAGGATTAACAAACGTATGGTTGTCTTCTATGAAATGTCTTGCATATAACGAATTCGTTGTTCTATTTCCGATCTGACGATGAGCTGTGAAGCTTGAAAACGCTAATCGGAATAATTTTTCTATAGTGGTGTGCAACAGTGATAATTCTGTTGTGAAAATCCAAAATGTTGAGGCGACTGATGTTTGTCGTCGGCTAGCGCCTGTTCGAGTTGCTTTCCAACTGTTATGTTACCCTCTCTAGCTTCCAGCTTCTCGTTGCATGTTTCAGTTCTATACCTTCTATGGCGGTGTTCACTTCCATAGTTCAACGTTTGCAAGATCTGCTTCTCTTCACCCTGTCACCGTCGCTTTACACCACTTCTCATTGCCATTCCCATTACGGTCACTTTAGACCACTTCTGATGACGCTAGAGCTTACAAAACGTCTGGAAAAAACTGCCCAATCTCCTCTCCCTCACTCCCTCTCCAGTAACAACATACTGCATCCCCGCTGTTCTATCTTAACATCCCTTCCTACAATCACCACAACCACAAAAAGTTAAAGTCTCATAAATTTAGTAAGTTTACGGAATAAACACAACGCTTTACAAAAGAAAACTACACATTTTGTTTGTGTTAATTTTGTAGAAAATTATTTGGGCTCTTACGGCTCGCAATTATACTAAACTTTTTTGGCCATCTAAACACCAAAAAAGTTAGAATATGTGGTTAAATTTTATGGAATTTAATGTAGTATACGGAGCAATCAAAGTTGCACTTTTTGTGCTTTTAACAATGGAAACTTATTAATAATTTCACTAAGTCCATTTGGAGGCCAGGTCGTATTCAGAGTCAAAAATATTGCAAAAATTTGTCAGCCTGGCTTCACTGGTTGACGATCTTAAATCGTTGTTTATGAGTTTTATTTTGTAAAAATTTTGAAATATTATTTTAGTAAAACTTTGAAATTTATTTCAATTCCTAACAATAAAGAGGGCTGTGGTTTTTGTAGATTATATTAAAAAACACCAAATAATTTCCAGTATTTCAATTTTTTTGTAATTTGAGAAACGAAATATACATTTTTGTTGTACAAGCAAATGCATTTTTAAATTTATTTTATTACATGCCCCACTTTTTGTCTCCCCCGCCCCAACCGGCACTTCTTCGCCAACTCCTGGATACGGCTCTGCCCGTACTCTGTACGCGGACCTACTATCTCTGTATCTTGCACTCTGTGGAATATTGACTTGCACACGTCTTATAATTTCTGTGTTCCCTTTTCTGCCCGTTCTAGTCGTTTGCGCCAACAATTAAGTTCTATATTTTGCATTCTGGAGACATGTCTTTTATGTACGTAATTAAGTGCGCACGCAATTCAGCACCATATGTTGTAATACTTTCTACTATGGTTTTGTTGATACTTATTTTGGTGTTTCCAGACATAGGTGGCACTGGGATTTTGGACAGAGGCTATGTCTGCTCTGTTCAACGTTTTCTGAAGAACTATCAAGCCTTACCACACAAATCTGATATCCGAGTGACACAACGGAGGTTCTGATTGATTGAAATTGCTTTCCACGTAACAGATAAACATGTGGCAATTAAACGTTCTGGTTAGGCTTTGCACACAAAAACGTTAAAACATGTTCGATTGTTACTTGAAAATTTTACGATCTCATTAAAATATTAATATATAAAACTGTATAAGAAATATATTAAAATATGTATAATCGTTCATACAACGTTCGACAGTTGTAGCGCCAAATATGATTTATAATCTGCCAAAGTTTCATTTCGATACGTTAACAAATAACGGAGTTTATCATCATCATCATCATCATCTGTAAGGATTAAACCAAGGATGGTTTGTTGAGGTCTCAAACAGGCAAAGTCTAGAGCTGGTCACTCCAGCGCTTCTTCGGACGTCCCACACGTCTCCGTCCCCTCGGCTTATAGTTCCGTAGTTGTTTGGGGATGCGGCAGTCATCCGTTCGGTGAAGATGTTCCCACCAATTCAGCCGATACAGGGCGATCCTGTCGAGTATACTCATAATATTCAGTTCCTACAGTATATCTGTGTTTCTTCTATGATCATGCAGAGTATGCCCTGCCACGTGCCTGAGAAAATAACGGAATTATTCTCTTAAATTTAATTTATTCCCGTACCGCGCATTAGAGATGCACATATATGAATACAGGGACAAATTATGAACAATTTTATGTGTCTCACATAAGAACCCTAAATTTAGTACAATACTTATACCTTGTTAACAAAGTTGAAAAAACGTATTGTCTATACATGCTTATACACATGCAGAGCTCATTCTACAATATTGGTTTCTCATCGGTCTTCATTTTTGTTGTCAGGCTCGGGTCCAGGGGGATGGGAAAAATCCTTCTTTCAAATAGTCATTTAAGATGAAATTTTTTCATAGTCTTGTGATTGTAGCATAATGTGTCAAGATATGACACAAAATTCGTATCACATTATATATGTTCATGGTTTTATTCTAAAATTACTTTAAAAATTTTAACTGTACCATGTAAATTTTAGATTTATACATAACTCAAATGAGTAATGTGTAGTTAAACTGTAAGTGAATATTATTGAAAGAACAATGAACTGACAAACACAGATATGATTTTGTACTTGTACCTTAATAAATTTGTTGTGCTGATAAAAACACACCGTATTTTTATCTTTACTCGTTCCTATCATTTTTACTTTAGACCATTAAAGAGGAAGCCTTAAGTCGGCAAGTAAAGGAACACGCCTAAAATTCTACAACGTGATGGCTCTTCCCACACTTATTTATGGGTCTGAGAATTGGACTTTAACGAAAGGCCACTCCAGTCGCATCCAAGCGGCTGAAATGAGATTTCTCAGGCACGTGGCAGGGTATACTCTCCATGATCATAGAAGAAACACAGATATACGGCAGGAATTGAATATTATGAGTATACTTGACAGGCTCGCCCTGTATCGGCTGAATTGGTGGGAACATCTTTGCCGAGTGGATGACTCCCGCATCCCCAAACAACTATGATACTATAAGCCGAGGGGACGGAGAGGTGTGGGACGTCCGAGGAAGCGCTGGAGTGACCAGCTGTAATCTTTGCCTATTTGAGACCGGAACAAATCATTCTTGGTTTACTCCTTGAAGATGATGATGATGGTGACCAATAAAGAGTGGTCCAACTTTTCTTACTCCCCCAAAAAGGACAATTCTTTCCCCCTAAATTGCTTGGTGTATTCCCCCCTGTTCGTTGCAGAATGCACACACGCGCGCGCGCGCGCGCTCGTTTCTTTTTTAGACTACCACAATATCTAATTGTTCCTTACATCCTCAAATGGCTTTACTCTGTTTACTGATTTATTTTGTTGGTGGCATTTAAATCACACCACAGCAAGTGGTTATTAGATTAAAAGTGCATTATGTTAATGTAGACTATTATTATAAACTGGTAATGGAAAAGTGTTTGAAATTAAATTGGATTAATCAGTAGAATCGTTTATATGCATGAAGCAGTAATGATTATTAAAGCATAACATTTGTCTGTACTATTCATTATAAACAACTATTATAATATTCAAATCAGCTTTATAAAATGAAATTGAAAATACAAGAATTTTAAAAATATATTTAATTTAATTTATCACGTAGGTTCTGCGCCTGTTATGTATGCGCACCGATGTAGTGTTAATAATTTGTAATTATACGATTTTTCAAGTTAGGCAATTCACGTTATTAGGAGTGTTTAGATTTAAAAGTCCGAAATGGGTGTAAAAGTCCACACCCATCTCGGAGTAAACATACACGGGAAAAAAGTGGACATTCTAAAGTTCACAGATGACATAGCAGTGACTGCAGAGAGCAACGAAGATCTACAAAAGATTCTTGACACAATGGATCAAGTAATGAGAAATGAATTCATATGAAAATAAATGAACAAAAGACCAAAGTCCTAGTCTGTAGTCGGGAGGAAGAAGATCCAGTCAGAATGACTCTTGTAAATAATGTTCTCCAGGCAGTTAAAGAATATAACTATCTAGGAAGTAAAATCACAAGTGATGGACGTAGCAGTAAGGAAATTATAAGCAAAATTAACTAGGCTGAAATTGCTTTCAACAAACAGAAAACCTCTTCACTTCAAACACTATCAGCCTAAAAATAAGTAAGAATCTAGTAAAGACATACGTGTGGAGTGTTGCTCTATACGGGAGTGAATCTTCGACAATTGGAGAAAGTGACAAGAAAAGACTCCAAGTATTTAAGACCTCGTGCTACAGAAGAATATTCAAGATAAGCTGGAGGGAAGATAACGAATGAGGAAGTCTTTAGAAGAGCTCAGGAAGAGAAGAGCTTTCTACGAAATTTTAAAGGCAGAAGAGCTAAGTTTATATACTACGACACAATGGGTTGGTTAAGAGAATAATAGAAGGAACAATTGAAGGGAAGAATCACAGAGGACGACACCCTTTAGACTACATGAAACAGCTTATGGTCGATATGAACTGCACATCATATTTTGAGTTGAAAAGAAAAGCAGAGAAGCGTGAAGAATGGCGAGTTGCTGCCAACCAGGCCATGGGCTGCTAACCAAGAAGGGAGAGGTTTTTTAAAAAGTGTTTAAAAATTATTTAACGATTTATAAGGAAGGTATGTGTAAGCTGCATCGCATCTCAAGTACAGTACGTCCGAAACCGTACAAGCTGTCTTCCTCGGACCTGGTTATTGATGATTTGTTTTTTCTTCTTCTTCCATCCCGCAGTAGGTGTAGACATCTGTTTCGGTTTCAGAAGCCCTATATAGGCCTATACAGCGTACAACATTTGTAAATACTAACCATTTAAATTCATTTAAATGGTCAGTATTTACAAATGTTTTATGCTGAACTAAAAATCAGATCATAATCGCTTTCTGTATCTTCCTACATTATCGTCACCCTGTGGAGAGTAAAAATACGCGGCCTTTGGTATAGAAGTCTTTTCAATGCGAAAAACGTGTCCATTCATCCGTTCTTATGTAAACAAAGTTTTTCAAAGAATGAGGCCACCTAACGATTTCTCCTTATACCCTCATTGCAAACCGTATCTAATCGTGACCATCCTTGACCGTTCTTAAACACCTCATTTCTGTCGTGATGATTTTGTTTACGTCCACTTTTCGCACAGTCCACGACTCTGTACCATTCAGCAGAGTATTTAAAAAATTAAAAATTTTAATTTTGATTTTGACAGGGTAGGTCGGCTGCGGATGCATTGTTTGTATTACGACTGATAATAGACAAAAGGCGGGAGTATAACCAGGAAACGCATAATGGTTTTGTTGATCTGAAAAAAGCATTTGATAATGTAGACCGTCAAAAGTTGTGAAATATTATGGATAGAAGAGGATATCCAAAGCATTTAATAAATTCAGTTTAGATCCTTTACAAAAGTACATTTGTAGTCCTGGATCTGAATGGTAGGCTCTCAGGTGGCATTCCAATAAATAACGGAGTTAGCAGGGATGCTGTATTTTCTCAACCTTGTTTAATATATACACTGAAGACGTGTTGAGAGCATGACAATACAGAGTGACTTCGGGAATACATCTTAACAAATCAATTTGTATGGGTTACATGCTATATGGGAATGACGTAGTTCTTATTCAAGAAAACGAGGATGATTTATAAAGAGCTGTGTTTCAATTACAAGAAGTGGGAAGAGAGTACTCACTAACAATTTCAGTAAGAAAGGCGATAAATAAATTTAGGAATATTTTTGGTACGATTTATAGAAATTTTAGAAATAAAACAAGATACAGCACAAGGATTAAATTTTATAAGACAATTTGAATACCCATATTGATTTATGGGATTGAGGCCTGGGTCATGGCAAAAAAGGAATGCAGCAAGATTCAGAGTGTTGAAATGCAGCTTCTTCGAAATAATTTAAATTATACATTGCAAGTTAAGGAATGAAGATATGAGAGCAGAACTCGAAGTAAAGGACAAAAATGAAATTACTTCAATTTACAGAAGACAATAGTGGGATCATCTGCAAAGGATGACAGAGGATCGATTGCCGAAAGCGGCACTGAACTACAAAGCCAGTGGTAGAAGAGACGTGGGTTGTCCGAGGATGAGATGGGTGCCGAACAGGTTTACATAACCTAATTCTTGAAGAGAAGAATAAGACGAATAATAATAATAATAATAATAATAATAATAATAATAATAATAATAATAATTTTGATTTCTGGTCTAACTTTATTTTTTGTAAGTTCTCTGAATCGTTTCACAGATAAATCTAAATTTACTCAACTTGTCCACATCTCTGTCTAGACCCCACGAACAAAGAGTATCGGTTCCAATATCTGAATCATTCGTATATTTCTTTGTGATTCATGATTTGTTTCTCCCCTTAATTTTCTTAGCCTCTTTACCTCCTCAAAGATTGTTATTATTGGGTAACCTCTGCGATACTCTTCTGGGTTCCATTCAGTGGCTTGTTGCACATATCGTCTGCCGGTTTTCTAAGGACGTGGTCCAATCTAGCCAATGTAATTCTTTGGATTTTCTTTGCAACCTGTTTCTGGTACTTCTAGAGTTCTGTGTCGATACTCTGGTCCGTACGGGTGACTAAATGTGTAAACATACGTTCATAAGGAACGTACGTTCAGAACAAGACGACCCCAATAAATGTCATAGAAAATTTGAAAAAATCCTGTAAAACCCCATACCGGTTGTCAGATTAAAGGAAATTTTAATCCAAATCGAAAGTAGTGTTTGTTTTAAAAATTATTTATATTTAGGAGCACTATAGGCTAAAATAGAAGTCAAAATTAAAAAAAACGTTACGAAAATCTATGTAAGGCATTAAGTTATTAGAAATTTTGTTTAAAATTAGAACTTGAAATCTTTAATAGTTTAAAAAATTAATATTTCCTAACACCCCTTGCTTTTGTTGAAAAAAATCATTTTTACATGCTTGTTTTATGTAAAAAAAAAACTTTATATATTATTTTCAGTTATGGACATTTTTGAAATCTATTAGGTCTGTAGATATCATCGGAAAATAAACATAAAGTTAATAGGTAGGACTAAAAAAACAGGTACGACTGTATTTGTTATTTATTACGTTACGCTTGTAAGTTTAACTAAAAACTAACAATATTTCCGAATTCTTAGTGTTTATTGTGTGATTCTCTATTTCACAATTGCTACTTTATAAAAAAAAAGGTGGGGTCGTGGCGTAGTGGCTAACGCGTGGCGCTGGTACGCTGTCGGCGCGGGTTCGATTCCCGCCGGGGCCATCTGATGTAGATACGACCGTTGCTCCTCGCAAGGCAATGGCAAACCAACGAGAGGTATTCTGCCTAGTATAAACCCTCTCCAACTATGCCGTTCGGATCCAGCGTTAAATTGTAGGTCCCATATACCTGTGAGAGACTCCGTAACACACGCACGACGGGTATATGTGGGGAGGGTACAAACCGGTTAAAAGACTAAAGGACCCAATAAAACTTCACCCCCCCCAAAATAATAGATTAATCATAGTTTTTGTAACTTCCCTGATAATTAAAATGTTACGTAATATTGTAATTTTTCTAATAACAAACGTATTTCGTTCAAAATAATGAGCGGTGTTCTCCGGATCAGTGAGCACACTAGTTTTGCTGGTTTATATTTACCTTTTTTGTAGTTATACTTTTTAATACACATGGTTGTAGTGGTCTCCAAACTGCATGTGCAATTACGTTGTTAAAATTACCGTGTGTATCCAGGTTCCCTTACGTGCAACTTCTTTTTTTAATATTTTATTCACAACGCGTTTCGACACCTATAGTCCCATCATCAGGCGATAAAATATGTTCACTCACATGGAGTACGTCAATTAATAAAAGTCGCACACATCCCGCGTTATCTCGCGATGGGCGTCGCTACGGATCTCTCGAGTGACTCTGTTTGTCTACCAAAATTTACATACCGGAATCAAAGATACATACTTTTTAAGTATTTATGTTGTTTCCGTTGACATTTACACGCCTAATAGGTTTTACAAATATGCATAATTCATAAAAATACATAAAGAGGTTTTTTTTTAAATATAACCAACATGCAACAAACTAGTAATAGAAATGTGCCACTAAGCCAAACGCATAACACCAGCATCTGTATCTGTACTAATTAAAATTTATAATTTTACGACTATTTGTATGTTTTTATGTATTTATTAACTTTTTATATACATAGTCAATTTTAATTAGTTCCATGTTCGATAAGGAAATGGAAGTGTGGTGATGGCGAAAAAAAATCGTGTTCGAGATAAGGGCTGATTCTGATTGTACTACCCTCAAAACATGAAAAAGTCACTTTCCGAAAGGTGTCTATGTGTGTGTGAGTGAAGAATTTTTTATATGGCGAACGATAACTGTCGTAAATTCAAACAGAATCAAATAATGTTTTGCATATGTATCTGAGTTGTAGAGTACTCAAGGCCTATTGATTTTGGTGAAGATCGGTTAAGGGGAAGGGGTAGTTTACCTGCAACGTTTTATGTTTTAACAAGAGTAAAGTACTTAATTTTGATAAATAAAGTATCCTGAAAAGAAGGTCATAATTATCCACTGAAGAAAGGTAGATGAAATATCTGTAAATGAAAAGGGTAGTTGAAGGGGAAAGGGGTAATTTTCTGTAAGTGAAATTACAGAAGGGAGAGTTGAAGTGAATTACAGAAGTGAATAGTTGAAGGGGAGGGGATAATTTTTTATATAATTATGTACTATATTATTGGCAACAAAGAAGTAGTTTGTTGTTAAAATTCTTTCCCGGGCTGTTTGGCCGTGGTCAAATGTTTTCTGCAAAACCAGATGTTTCGGCAGTGCAGACTGGCATCATCAATGAAAATCGAGTGCGCTAACGCGAGGTGGTATACGTTAGTGACCACAGTACTTCTGAAGAAAGAAGTAGTTTATATGAAAATATTTCATTTTGAAAATGATTTTACATATAAATTTTAGAACATGGAAGTCATGTATGGTTCTCCATACCGCTTATTTCTTTTAATGTAGTAGTAAATTTTGAAAATTTTAAGACGTTTACTGATTAATTCACTCTTTAATTAAAATTTTTTATAATTTTGTTTAATTAGTTTATAGCGCTCCCTGTCTGACATTGTTCTACAGTAATTTTTATTTTACTGAAATAAATTTTACTGGAATATTTTTGTAATTTTGAAGGCTCGTATTTTTTAGTACAGTATGATACCACCTAAATATTAAAATATCGGTATCGAGAACCATACAAGACTTCCATGTTTTAAGATTTATATTTTAAATCATTTTCGAAATGAAATATTTCCATAGAAACTACTTCTTTCCTCAACCTTGACCTCAGTACTGAGGTCACTAACGTATACCATCTCAAGTTAGCGCACTCGATTTTCACTGACGATAGCAGTCGATGACACTGCCGAAATGTCTGGTTTTGCAGAAAACGTTGGACCACGGCCAAACAGCCCGGGAAGGAATTTTAACAACAAACTACTTCTTTGTTGCCGATAACGTAGTACACACATACAAAATTATC
The DNA here is from genome assembly GCA_034769895.1 of Magicicada septendecula. Classification (NCBI taxonomy): domain Eukaryota; kingdom Metazoa; phylum Arthropoda; class Insecta; order Hemiptera; family Cicadidae; genus Magicicada; species Magicicada septendecula. The sequence goes on from CM068371.1 coordinate 466,185,892, forward strand.
CCCTCCCCCTTCAACTATCATTTTCATTTATAGAAAATTACCCCCTCCGCCATCAACTACCCCATCATAGATATTTAATCTACCTTGTTACAGTGGATTATTATGACCTTCTTTTCAGGATAGTTTATTTATCAAAATTAAGTACTTTACTCTTGGTAAAACATAAAATGTTGCAGGTAAACTACCCTTTCCCCTTAACCGATCTTAACCAAAATCAATAAGGCTTGAGTACTCTACAATTTACGCACATATGCAAAAACTTATTTAATTCTGTTTGAATTTGCGGCAATTATCGTTTGCCATAGAAAAAATTCTACACACAGACACTTTTCGGAAAATTAATTTTCTTCATGTTTTGAGGGTAGTACAATGAGAATCACCCCTTATTTCAAACACGATTTTTTTCGCCATCACCATACTTCCTTTTTCTTATGGAACATGGAAGTAAATATTAAAAAATGGTATTGCAACATATGAGATATAAAATATTAGAATTATCTAATTGCAGTACTTGAATACCATAATTATTTAATTATTAATTATGGATAGTATTTATTGATTATTTTATTATTATTATTAATTACATAATTAATAATAATTTATTAGTAATTAATAATAATTTAATAATTATTAATTATTGGGACAGAGGTCAATCACCGGCCTACGGTACCAGCCTCGCACACGTGTGACAGACAACAATCAACTTGTATATTTGTGTTTGCAGGTAAAATCGGACTGTTCTATTTGATATTTTACTGCGTGTTGGCGTCCATGTTTGGCATAATGCTGTGGATATTCTACCACACGCTGGACCCGAGGGTGCCGCGGTGGACGCTGTCCGAATCGTTAATTGGCAAACATCCAGGTACAGTAGGCAATTTCCTATACTAAAACATCACAACGCCAATGAAAGCGATATAAAACTGAAAAAATGTTGGCCGTGCTGGCCATCAGGCTATAGGAATACTGTAACACAAATCAAAATATCTTGTTTACTTTGAACATTTTTTGTACTTATGAAATAGAGTCATAGGATATGAGAAATTGGTTACCGTCTTTGGATAATGTCGAGGTTTTTTTAGATAGAGTTTTTGAAATATTTGTATCACTTGTTTTTTGTTAATTATTTTAATTTATTATAATATTGTAATATTGTTCAATATAGTTTCTTCTGCAAGTAGTGTATTGCGTTTTTGTTTTTAAATACGTTACGCACGTTTCACTGAAAAAATCAGCATCATCAGAGACTTTTTAGTCAATAACAATAGAAATAATTCCATGTTAATATAGAAACTAACGAATAACCGAGTTTGTTTCGATTTTAATGTAAAATAACGGATAATGGATTTAAGCCGATTAGTTAAGGATTGTTTAAATGTTTATTTACTTAAGCAGCTGTTTTGTCGGTTATACTGGAATATTTAATGTTCATATTTTGTTTATTTTTATTTATTTTAATAAATTTATAATTTTAAATAGATCATCTTGTTTTTTTTATTTGAGTTCGTTCTTTAATTAATAAATTATTGTTATTGTGTTTGTAAATATTAAGATTTTCCCAAATATTCATTTGTTGTCCTTTTTTAAGTTTTTAATTAATTTTATATTTTCAATGCTTAGAAATTGGTGGTTATTTATTAATTTATTAACACAAATTTGTTAACAATGCTTAAAATTTATTTAAAAATATTATTTAATTTTCTCAAGTTTTTATACATAAATGGAACATCACTTTAGTGGTGTATTTTAATTTATTATTTCAAGGATTTTTTATTTAGTTAAGATATATTATTAGTGTTAAATTATTTTATTTTCTATTTTTTTCTAGCAGCTGTCACATGTGATAAAGCTAAAAGGTACCATCCACAAGGAGGTACCTATATGTAGTACATGTACATGGCTATAGTACTGTATTGTTTGTGACTGGAAATTCTTGTTACTGTTTGTATGTACTGCGGAATTAAAAAACAATTATTCCATTCTCTTGTTAGGGTCTTCTAACGTATAAATTATTTTTCTTCTGTTATTGAACACTTCCATCTGCTCTGAGATTTTTCCCTAACAGTACACATAAAAAACATACTTGTATAAATTATTTACATGTTTGAAGACCGTCTTCTTCTTCTTCTTCTACTACTACTACTGCTTATATTTTAACCAGTAATCGGGTCTGTTCCGAAACGTCCAACGTCGAGATCGCACTATTTTTGGTTAAAGACACATTATTAGAAATAATTTATTCAACGTAAGACTATCAAAAAAAAGGGCAAAAAAGGCAAATTTCCAGAAACAGCCACTTTTGAGCTTTTTTTTAAACGATAGGTTTAGTGTTTACGTAAAAGTTTAACCAAGTTCCAGACTTCGGACCGCCCATTTTCCCCGACTTTTCACTTCCGGCAAACAGCGGAGCGCGAGTCACTGAAGTTTTCCTCGATTTCTCGATGATAACTTCACCAAATCAGAAAAGTAAGAGTACCAGCGTGTTTCTCGGAAAATTTCCTATCGATCTATGTTAGCCTTACATTTTTGTAAAGGCAACATAACCTACAAAAAAATTAAAACTTGCAAAAATGTGCATTTTCAGATTTCCGTTAATAATGAATGAAATAATAATTTTTTCTTCATTAAAAAATTGTGGAATATAGTATTCCAATAGACGAATTTCCGTGTTAATTTTTATCCCCAAATATCTTGTCATTAAGCCACAATAAATTTTTCAATTTGAGAAAGGAAATTTTTCAAAATTGGGTCCAGTCATCACCCTGACATCACAGGACAAAGATTTTTTAAAAAAATACTCGTATTTTCATGCTGTATAAGCTTGTGGAAAAAGTTTGTTCTTTCATAGCTTCCCAAATAATAATTTTAACATTTTTATTGTGCGTTTTTAAATAGCGAATGGCCGTGCGGGCTGAATCGGGTATACATGTGCGCCGCCAAGCGGCAGTACTGTGTACTTGCCAGAGCATCAGCTCCTCTTAACGACGCTCCTGTAGATAGTCTAAAAAAAAATATAAATGTCACAATTAACAAAAACGCTTCATCACATCACTATATTTACAATTTAGTGTGCAAATGTGCAGTACGTAGTGGTGCCGCTTGGCGGATCATATGTATACTCGATTCAGCCCACGCGGCCATTCGCTGTGTAAAAGCCCAAAAAAAGTTAAAAATTATTATTTGGGAAGCTATGAAAGAATAAACTTTTTCCACTAGCTGATAGAGTATGAAAATACGAGTATTAAAAAAAAAACTTTGTCCTGTGATGTCAGGGTGATGACTGGACCCAATTTTGAAAAATTCCCTTTTCAACTTGAAAAGTTTATTGTGGCTTAATGACTAAAAATATGATTTCGGGATACTTCGGGATATGATTAAGTGATTTTTAATGACTTAATGATTTCGGGATAAAAATTAATATAAAAATTCGTCTATTTGTATACTGTATTCTACAATTTTTTTATGAGGAAAAAATCATTATTTCACTCATTATTAACGGAAATCTAATAATGCACAATTTTCCAAGTTTTAATTTTTTTGTAGGTTATGTTGCCTTTAAAAAGATGCACAACTAACACAGATCGATAGGAAATTTTCCGGGGAACATGATCGTATTTTTATTTTTCTGATTTGGTGAAGTTATCATCGGAAAAATTTAGGAAAACGTCAGTGGCTCGCGCTCCGCTGTTTGCCGGAAGTAAAAAGTCGGGGAAAATGGGGGGTCCGAAGTCTGGAACTTGGATAAACTTTTAGGTAAACACTGAACCTATCTTAAAAAAAATCAGCTCAAAAATGCTGTTTCTGGAAATTTGCTATTTTTAAATTAGTTTTACTCGGCTAACGTTGTTGTTCAGGTTGGCTTCTATTCTGTTTATCATAGTATTTAGAATTTAGGCTGTGAGAACTAGCTATTACTTAAAGTTGATTATGGAAAATAAATATATTTTGTCTCCATTAAAACCACTTTGAACCGCGTTGCACATTTTGTTCTTTTTTTCTTTTTGCTGTAGGCTCCCATTCTTTGACTTCTGACCTTTTGTCTCTTCTTTTGTAATTTCACATCGCCTCCTTTGTCTGTTGATTTTTTCTTCCAACTTAAATTCCTATTATGTACTTATTCCGGCCTTTAATTGTATCTTCGTCTATATTTGGGATCTGTTCAAAATCTTTCTGTGTTGCTTTGTGCCATGTAATCTTTTATTTTTTATTCTTAATAAGTGTACATAAAATTTGAATCTTGTCTCCCGCGTTTATAAGGGAAGTTAACAGAAATTTTAATAAAATTCTTCATTTCACTTAAATATATATATTTTATTTGTTTTGAGTCACAATTTTTTGTTTATATTTTTCTTTACACCTTTAGTATTTTTCTGCGGAAAAAACTGTCAAGCATTTAAATACATGTAAGTCTTCAGGATTTGTTACTGTTTTGTAATGTCTTACTTTTTCGTTTCTGCTCATGGCTTTTTTGGTTGATTATAAATTTTTGTATCATACGATGTTTTTAGTCTTCTTTTCATATCTTCTTTTTCAGTAGTTGTTGGAGTCACAAGTTCTGCGTATTTAAATTTTTTAACTTTGTATACAGTATTCTACTGTTTTTGAAATCAATCTGATCTTTGCAGTTTTTAATGTTAGAGATGTATGTACTCTGTTTTTTAAAGAAAGAACTTGGAAGCTCCTTTTTATCCAATAAATGTACGCTAAATTTCATTTCTTTTAGATTTTGTACTAAAACAAGTAAGTCATCTGCAAATCATGAATGCTTTTGAGTACTAATTTATTGTTTGTTGTACCAAGATAGATCGAGTTCGATACATTTTCTTTTTCTTTTTAACAATTTTTCACATTCTGTTACAACTTTCTTTAAAGCACAGTTAAAGATACCATCTCCTTATCTACCACCGGTCCTTAAATTATATAATTTATGCAATTTATAATATAAATAATTATTTTAATCGATTTATTATTATAGCTGATGTCACAATCCAAGTAGCTGAAATGTGACACCTGTTCTATCGATTGATTGTCAATACTTATTTTTGTTCTTACTAAGTGTAGGCCTACTCCTCTAACTGTTGTCTTTTACTTTGAAATAATCATATTGTAGTTTTAACACACTAGACCCAACTGATGAAGGGCAACAGAGTGCTAATATATTTGCTACAAACAAAAGCAAATAAAAATGTCAATATAAGTTTCTGTTTCTTATTTTGGCTTTCAGAATACTATCCAGAAACATTTCCGTATACGTAATTTAGATTAAATGATATGCATTACGAAAAAATACGAAAAATTAAATGATATGCATGGAGCAGTATTTCATTGCTGCGGTGAAAAAAAAGTAACAGCAAGAAAACATAAATACAAACACGACAGATAAAACAGGACAACACAGAATTAGAGGCTGCAGTAGAACAGTTAGTTGTACGTGTTGTGTACGGGACCGTCAGCGTGTGCGATGCCATCACGATCGCGTAAAATCGGTCAGTCTGCTGATTAGGTGGCACTGCTGAGCGACACGACACGGCTGAATGAACACTCTCGGCTAGTTTACGTAGTCACCGGTAACACGTAACCGAGGCAGATAGCCAGTAACACACACACACACACACACACACACACACACACACACACACACACACACACACACACACACACACCTGGCGACAAACAAACAAACGTAGGTAGTGCATGTCCTGCCCTCTACACACGCCAACTGTGACACTGACAGGTGACATGCGACTACTCAGCAGTCACAGTTTCGATTCCATGTAAATTATTCACAGTGACGTCACGGGTACACGTTGTGCGTTTCGGTGGCTTCAGCAAACAAATAATAGCATTTTTTTAGTTTATTTTTACGTTTGTCGGTGACAACTCTTCGTCGTATTCTTCTTGTTCATCTTCTTCCCCATGAGCTCCAATTGGCCTTTTCACGTATTTTTGCTTCAATTATTCCTACCATTTCTCTCAGTCTTCTAACGTTTCCAACATTAACTGTAACCCTATAATTATTAATTAGCTTGGCAAATCCGACAGTCCGGCGTACTATCCAGACGGTCTTTACATTCACACAAATTTTTTTGCAAATAGGAAATATCTCAAACTGCATTCGAATATCTTTATGTTGCTACATACCTTGAGAGCTAATAGAAAATTCACTTCTTTTTCTTGGATACAACTTACGTAAAATTAAATACGTAATTAATTTGGATACAACTAGAGGTAAGTTAAATAAATTTAGTTATACCTGTGGAACAATAAAACGCAGAGGGAGACACAGCTAAAGTTCTATAAATTCGTGGCTGTGCCGACTTTAATGTATGGATGTGAAACATGGACTCTTCTGCAAAGAGATATTTCAAGAATACAGGCCTCGGAAATGAAATTTTTAAGAGCAGTGAAGGGATTTAGTTTGAGAGATCTACGAAACGACGACATAAGAAAAGACTTGAAGTTACAGTCGGTTCTGGATGCAATAAAGGAATACTGGCAGATTTGGAAGTCCCATGTGGAACGCATGGTAAACACGCATATTCCTAAACAAGCGTTTGAATACAGGCCAGTGGGGACGATAGATCCGTGGTAGACCCTGGAAAAAATGGTCAGAGACTCTGTGAAGTCGGGACGGACTATAGTCCCGAAGAAGAAGAAGAAGAAGAAGAAGAAGACGAAGAAGAAGAAGAAGAAGAAGAAGAAGAAGAAGAAGAAAACTTACGTCTCTCAGCGTCAGAACTTAAGATTCACTTTCGTACAGGGGAACTGGGACTACCGTAAAGTTTTGAAATTATAACTGAGAGTCTTCCGTTTGAGAGCTCTCCTTATCGTACCATACACGAACAGGCGGTAACCTTATTGAGTACATCTCTATAGGTATGCAACATTGAAAACGACCTGCGCAGAACAAACATTTTTACCACACTAGGAACCCTTGAGGAGAAAGTCATGTGACACAAGGCAACTGTGTGGAGGGCGGTCCGCGGTTACAAAAAGCGTTGTGTCGTTTGTAATTAGTACTTTGTAATTTTTAATTACAAGTTATTTTAATTACAATTACAATTGAAATTTCATCATCATCATCTTCAAGGATTAAACCAAGGATGGTTTGTTCCGGTCTCAAATAGGCAAAGATTAGAGTTGGTCACTCCAGCGCTTCCTCGGACGTCCCACACCTCTCCGTCCCCTCGGCTTACAGTTCCATAGTTTGGGGGCGGCAGTCATCCATTCGGCAAAGATGTTCCCACCAATTTAGCCAATACTGGGCGATCCTGTCGAGTATACTCAAAATATTCAATTCCTGCCGCATATCTGTGTTTCTTCTATGATCATGGAGACTATACCCTGTCACGTGCCTTATGATTGGTCACTTTACAATTGACATTTTGTTGTTTGCGGACGCTCAGGCTCGGGAAACAGGTTGCAGATGGGTATACATTTATTAAATCGAATCTGCAAAGACTCTGGATTGGAAATATCCGCACTTAAGACCAAGGTGACGGCTTTTCGTGGAAGTGATTCCGTACGGGCAAACATTGTTATAGATGGTACTGTCTTGGAACAAGTCAAAAATTTTGAATATCTGGGCTACAGTGTGTCTTATAATAAAAGCAACTACGTTGTGAATACTTTGCGTAAATTCAACCTTATGTGCGGGACCATTAGGCGAACTCTTAAGTCAGCAAGTAAACTTCTTTATGGGTCTGAGAATTAGACAATTAAAATTTGTAATTTTAATTACAATTCTTTTGTAATTTTAATTACAATTCTTTTGTAATTTGTAATTATTACTATGAATTCGGTAGTGCAGCCGATTTCTTGCATTTAGTTTAGCAGAAGTACAGCGTGCCGTTGATTAAAAGGGAAAGGAGTCAGGAAGACAGAGAAAGTGGGAGAGGTAGAAACTTTACTTCTCCACTCTGAGCGTACTGAATCGGTGATGGCTTTTTTCAAAGTTGTCAGGCTATATTTGATTGAAAAATTTTCTCCGCCCACTGGAAGAATCTGTCTCTACAACTCGCTGTGTACAATACCTTGGGCGACACTTCGATAAACGGCTGCCGTCCTGACCACACGTAGGTCAAAGAGAAAATTTCTTGACACCAAAATGTACAAGCGGCAGTGCCGGATATACCACTATGGGGTCAGAGGGAGCCGCAAGCTATAGATATTTTTCTTTAACAGAAATATTTTTATTTTCTATAGTTTTCTTTTTTAAATTTATAAATTTTCTCGCAACATTGTTTTGTGTATGCTTTCCTCGACATTAATTCCATTAACCTACATAGCCACTGAACATTAGTTTATCATTAGCTTATTGTATCTTTAGTCAAAGAATAAAAAAAATCTAAACATATTTATTAATTTTATAAAAATTTTAAGAAAAAATTAATGTGTTATGTCTAGACAATAAAAAAGAAATTCTTTATGTTGGATTTCTGAATAAGCTTAGTTAAGTTACTCTACTTGAAAAATAAAGTAATTTGCTCAATTCTTTTGCATGGTTCTTAACATTTTGAAAAAAGTTTGCTAAATGAAATCACGCTTTGTATAGTAGCGTACTGGTTTTAAATTTGATAGTATTATTCTGACATCAAATTACTTCTGCAGTACATATATTACTTAAAAGTCACAGCCGGGGGGGGGGGCCCTCAGAAAACTTGGGCCTAGGGCCTCAAAAGTCTTAAATCCGGCACTGACAAGCAGTATACTGGCTTCTGGGTAGAAAGCTAACACTCATGACTTACAGCTCTGGTAAACAGGGTCAAGTTCCAACATCTCTCTCTGTCTGGTTGTTGAGAGTTTTCAGGCAAAACTGCGACGTGCTTTAACAGTACAGTATTGTGTGGTATACCACAAATAAGGACATTCATTCAGTAGCGTACGTAGAGTTTGCCTGTAGAAAGGAGTTCGATGTCGTGTCGCCTTCATACAAAAGAAAGTAACAAGTTAAGACTAATCAACATAACTATCTTTAAAGTGACTGAAAAGCGTGTGATAACACCCTGAAATCAGTCGCATTACAGTAAACTCGTAACAATAAAAATACGCCTTATTGAAACACTGTTAGAAGATACTTATTGACTGAACTGATGTTATTGTATTACATATTTCACACCTATACCCTAATGTAGTGTAATAAACCTGTTTGTACGAGGGTAAGTCAAAAAGTAAAGGGAAATTTTTAAAAAGGAACTTTTTATTGTGAAAACAAGATGACAAGTAACATCATTTCTCTACATAATCTCCCTCAACTTCTATGCACTTGGTCCATCTCTTGACAAGCTTCGTAATTCCGTCCTGGAAGAAGATCTGTGGCATCGTGCACAGCCACTCGCGCACCGCCTCCACAACCTCGTCATCCGACGAAAACTTGGATTCACGCAGGTGCTCCTTCATCGGACCAAAAAGGTGAAAATCACTTGGAGCTAGGTCAGGACTGTACGGCGGATGCTCCAGCAGCTCAAAACCAAGATCTTGAATGCACTGGATCGTTTTCCCCGCAGTATGAGGACGGGCATTGTCCTGAAGCGAAAGCACACCTTTTGAAAGTTTTCCTCGCCTCTTTGTTTTGATTTTGGGTTTCAGATCTCGCAGTAGCTCACAGTAGCTGTCACTATTCACTGTTTGACCTTTAGGAGTGTAATGAATTAGAAGTGGACCTTTCATATCCCAAAACACTGTCATCATCAACTTTCCTGCAGAAACTTGTCTTTTGAACTTTTTTGCTGTAGGCGAGGATGGATGTTTCCACACCATACTCTGCCGCTTACTCTGTGGTTCGAAGTGATGGACCCACGTCTCATCAACGGTTACTATGCGACTGAGAAACTCTTCTCCTTCCTCTTCTGAACGCCTTAAATGTGATTTCGAAATTTCCAAACGTTTCTGTTTGTGCTGGTCTGTCAGTCGATATGGTACCCAACGAGCACACACTTTGCGATAATTTAGTGATTCGTGGATGATTGCAACTGCTGAACCGTGGCTAATGTTCAACGCATGCGAAATATCATCAATTTTGACACGACGATCATCATGAATCATTCGCTCAACTGTCTCGATGTTCTTGTCCGTCTTCGAAGTGGATGGCCTACCTGAACGCTCTTCATCGCAGATAGATACACGACCATTTTTAAAGCGATTTATCCACTCATAAATTTTGCGTTCACTAAGACAGCTCTCATCGTACTGCTGCTGCATTCTACGAATAATCTCCGCAGGTTTAGTCCCTTCAGAGTGCAGAAAACGTACCACTCCTCTCATTTCTTCCTTGGCGCACACGGACAACGGGGCACTCATAATAAAATGCCCTGAAATCACTACGAATGGAGCTGAGCACTGAAACAACACAGCTAAAGAACAAAAAAAACTTTGAGGTTATGATATGTCATTGTTCAGTCAGTGCTGCCATCCATTGGAGCAGGGAAAATAAAATTTGCCTTTACTTTTTGACTTACCCTGTATGTTTTAAAAAAGCTACTAGTATATTAGTGTACACAGCTGGAAAAGAAATAAAATAAAATGTCTAATAATTAAGAAATTAACAGAATTTTTCTTTTTTGACCTTCTGTGGGGAGGGGTCCGGTCCCGTTTATTACCCCGTAAATACGCCCATCACGTTCATTATAACTTTTACGATAAATTTTTCCGGTGAACGGTTTGTGAGGATCGGTCAAAAAATGTAACACAAATTTTAACTTATTTGTGTCCACGTTTCGACAGTGTTTATTGTCATCATCAGGATAATAATTATTGCCGACACCAAACACACAAACTGTCAAACCACAAACACACAAACCGGTAGTGTGTTTGGTGTCAGCAACAAGGTGTCCTGACGATGACAATAAACATTGTCGAAACGTCGACACAAATAAGTTGAAATTTGTGTTATATTTTTTTGACCGATCTTCACAAACCCTTCACCGGAAAAATTGATTCATTGATTGACGGTCACTACGAATTTAAGGATTTTACGATAAAGTTATCAACCAATCTGATAGAGACATCAAACGATTGAAGTATATTCAGTGGCTATAAGCATCACGGACGGCGGACAGTAAACACCAAGAGTTGAAATCATAAATCCATTAGACTTGGTTGTTAAGTGCAAGACACCATAGATGTAAAAAAAAAAAAAAATTAAAAATAGGCAGTCATTGAGGACTGCCGACAGAAGTGAAAACTTAAAACTATGAAATAACAGTGTTTTTTTTTGGATATTCAAATTAATTGTAGTATCAAAAATTAAAATTTTTTGCAAATTAAAATCTTTAACATCAGTCTGGTTTTCACATCTATCGGCACTCCGAGCAACAATTATATACATTTTTATATGGTTTACTTATTAATTACTAATCCGCGGCAAAAATACTATCGAACAACTAGAAATTTGTTTTACCACGCTAGTAAGATAACTCCTAAGCCACTATGAAATACTCATTGCATGATGTATGGCAGAGGTCAAATATCAAAAATAAAAAATAAATAATATCAAATTTTTAAACGGAAATATTGATACGAATATTGGAAATATTTGAAAATACATGCTTTGTTTATGTTATTTATTTTTCTATATAAAAATATTAACATATTTAGTACTCACTTTTGTACTGCACAGTGATCCTACATTTGAACATTTAAAATAATGATCAAACTAAAACACAATTTAAACAATGCACAGTATACACACATTAAACTTTCCACGTAGTCAATTTAACTTTACTTATATACATATACACAGCACTAATGTTACAATCTTACATTAATAAAAAAAAACTATTAAAAATACATACTTCGACATTAGACATGACGAAAAACCCTAAGTTAACAGCCAGACGGACAAATAACAATTATGTAAATATCATATAATATAGTATAAGTAATTAATAAGAATAAAAATAATGTAAAATAGATCATAAGTATTGCGTTAATTGTTAATACGGAAAGCCAAAATCGCGCTAGGGATCGAACACGCGATAGCAAATTCGGCAGCGTAAGAAACTCCAAAATAAAGTACGTAAGCGATAAAAGTGTGTTAAATAGTATAAATAGTATTACAATTGTATAATATAATTGTAGTATAATAGTATTACACACAAGCATAATCTATACTTTCACTGCTGGCCACGCGCAACACGTCGTACTTATAGCTACAGATATACTGTTAGCATTTGCATGTCGGTGACGCGAACTCATAAGATTTTACCCATCCAAAAATCGCGCTAGGGATCGAACACGCGATAGCAAATTCGGCAGTGTAAGAAACTCCAAAATAAAGTACGTAAACGATAAAAGTGTGTTAAATAGTATAAATAATAGTATTACACACAAGTATAATCTATACTTTCACTGCTGGCCACGCGCAACACGTCATACTTATAGCTACAGATATACTGTTAACATTAGCATGCCGACATTATCATGTTGGCATTAGCATGTCGGTGACGCGAACTCATAAGATTTTACCCATCCAAAAATCGCCCAACGTGCCTATAGAAGTTTTCACTTCAAAAATTAAATTTATTAACTATAAACAGAACTAATTATTGGATAAGTTCTCTTCATACTAGTTTTAAATAATCATAAATCTAAACAGTTTATTGTTTCTTTGCAAACAGATTGTATAAATATATATTGTACATATATATATATACACATTGTAAATATATATATATATTGTATAAATTCTGTCTGAGGCTCTCACGGCCGGCTTCAATGATATGAGTACACCGGGCTGTAAGGCCTTATTGCAGATGGCCTTCTGCACTGAAGATGGCCGTCGAAGGCACGGTCGAAACGTTTGCAGAAAACAACCACGGACCGCGGCCTTACAGCCCGGCAAGCCAAAGGACCCATAAAATTGTACAAATAAACAAAAATGGCGGCAAAGGTAGAATTGTCTTCTAAATACAGTATGTTTGTATTAAAGTGGAATGAATTTGAAGCTCTTGCGTGTGTCTACGCATGTTGCAGGACTTGGATTCAGACCGATGCCAAACGACACGGATGTAAAAAGTTCGCTAATCTGGTACCGGGGCAAGGAGAGCAAAACCTTTGAGCTGTGGACGAAGTCGTTGGAACACTTTCTTGAAGGTACGTGCCACCGTAAACTGCACACACACACACACACACGCGCGCGCGCGCGCGAGGTTTAATGTTAATGTTTGTGTCCAATTTTTAAATTTCCTACTTTGTGTTCAAAAACTGTTTCTTTTCTGGTGTTGGTACACTTGTCTGTAACAATTATCAAAGTTTGTAGCCATATCGTATACTACGCGGTTTAGATTTGACAGGTAATTAAGTAAGTTTTTCTCAACTTTGTCACCACTTATTGCAAAACTGACATAGTCGCTTCGCTCTCGACGAGTCCTTTCGGTGTTTCAACCAGCGACGTTTAAGTCCTCCTGAAGATGGTGGAAACACCGAAAGGCCTCGTCGAGAGCAAAGCGACTAGCAGTGTTTTGCAATAAGCGGTGAAAAAGTTGGTGTTAAGATGACTGCTAGTAAAACTGGCTTGACTGTAGTAAGTTTTGTTTTAATGTATTCGACAATTGTTTTTATATCCTACAACGATTCAAGAACTTACATCCAATTTTGCGTAAAAAATAAGAGAAACTCTAACTTGTAGAAAGTCTAACTTGTAGAAACTCTAACTTTTAGAAAGTCTAACTTGTAGAAAGTCTAAATTGTAGAAACTCTAACTTTTAGAAAGTCTAACTTGTAGAAACTCTAACTTGTAGAAAGTCTAACTTGTAGAAAGTCTTGCTGATGCCGAGTATGGTATGCACGAGTCACAGAGTTGCTTATTCCAATGAAAATATTTGGAAATAAGAACGGTATATACAAAGGTGCCCACTCCACCGTTAAATGGTTGTTCTTTTTATTCAAAACATTTTGTCTTTTAATATGATTTATTACGGTAAATGTTAGAAAAACTATAAACCAGTATGTTTTTAATGCTTTTTTGCCACCATTTTGTAACAACAAGAGATTTTTTGTAACAGCGTCTAAATGTTTCATGTAAATGCCAAGTTTTAAAGTTATTTGAAAAAAGTACCACGTGTCCCAGTTACGGCCGTTACGTAAAATTTAGAAACTCCACGCTTGGCCTAGGTGGAGGGAAAATGTGCTGGAGCCCAGAGTGACAGGACTTGCAATAAAACACTCATTTAAACCGTAACAACCTTTTATTAGTGTTTCCTCATTCCATTATCATAACATATTTTGCTAGATTGAAATATCATATAGTGTCAAACGATTGAATTCTTGTGTAGTTCATAGCAGTTCTTAGTTTTCATTTTATGAACAAATATATATAAATATATATATATATATATATTCAATCTGTATTAATCATAATTACCAATACTAGTAACAATAAAATTTAATCAAACAGTATAACAAGTGGATCCTTTTTAGCACAGTTAATAATATAAATCACAAATACTGTATATATCCACAGGACTTGTTCTAACAAAATTTTAATCATTATAAATATGAAAATACTGTTTATATGTATGCTTTCTTTTATGCTTTGAAAGCCGGTGGAGTGTTGTTGTCGAGGTTTAATAAATGGAATCCTCCCACCTGTACTTTCGGAGAATTAATGATACCAAGTAGAGCCTGTGATGATGAGTGTTGGTACTGGTACTGGTGAATTCCGAAGCTCCTGCTTGTCTCCTTCTGGGCAGCTGTCTTTTTTGGTGTTCTGGAGTATTTCTAAGTCTGACGATGACGTGGAGTGTTCTGGTGCACAGCTCTGCCGATGGTGACGGATGTTGGTGTCATCATCTCAGCATTTCCTCTTCTCCCGGCTGCGCGGGGACCCTGTAACATTTTTTATTTGTAGTGGGCCGTCAGGAAATACAGCTACCCCAACTCTCTCTCTCGCCTCGGAACCCAGACACCACACACACACTGTCACAATTTTTATCCACACTACTTCTCTGTTATTAGCAATATTGTTCTGTGTAATAAGCAAGCTTAAAAATTCATATTTATATTTTCATTAACATTTTCAAAATTCATAACATTTACATTAAATTACTTTTACATTTACTTTTACTTCTACCTGCACATTTACTTTTAAATTTCTCAAGCAGTTAAGTGCAAAGTCGCCACGTGCTCCCCTATACCGGAAGCAACGTGTGAGTCACACACATACACAAATTAACACGCTTTCTCATTATTAAATTAACACACATAACCCCTTATTAAATTAACAGCGAATACTGTAATGATTCTCACCTGAGGCAATTTATAAATTTACGAACTCATAGTAAGTTGAACAAGTAGTTTGCCACGCCGTCAGACTACGAAACGGTCAGTCAGAAGGCTGAAGAAGAAATGAGGCAGCTTGTAGGCTTCTAACCGACCATACCACAAAAAGCTTGTTGAGGATTGAGAAACAGCTGATGCGGGTTGCTGAATTACATCGCCATAGCGCGGCACGGCATCACTGATCAACCTAGCTGGGCTGCCCCACCGCCACACATTGGCGGCCTTTTACGTTTGAATCATGCCGGGAAAGTTCAAATCCCGGCACGTCATGCTAAAAGGAAAAATTATGAAAAATCAACCGTAGAAACCATGTTTGTGCAGCATTCTGCACTTAATTATGAACGATGGTATTTTCCTCGATTCTCCATTACGTAATATTATTTTAGGAGTGTACGTCAAAACGTTAAAAAAAATGGATTTGGAACTCTTTACGTAAATGGCCTCATTATGTACCAGGTTCAATCAGAGTCTTTGTTGGACTTTACGAAACCAGCATTGGCGATAAAGGGTTTCAGTTTTAAAACGATTTGTTTATTTTTTTTGCTATCTTTTAGCAAAGTACAAAGCGCCTCGTTTTACGCGCGTTCTCATCCCAAATGTATAATTCATATGATATTTATGGAAGACGTTTTAGCAACGATATTTCTTTGTCTGAAAGTGGTGGCGGTGGTGGTGGTGGGGGGGGGGGGGGCTGACGCTTTCCTTTGGATCCCCCATTGACGATTGATTATGTAACATCAAATGTAGAAGAGCTGATACCTACATCGAAATAATACCTAACGGCGACCTTGTGGAGATATAAAGGTCATGTGACGACAACTACAAGAAAGGTTGGTTTCTGTTTTCGTCTTTCGATCTTCTTCAAACTATCGAAGACTGTAAGGCAGCTTTAGCATCTCTCGGTAACATCTAGATCCTCTGGCCATTGCCAGTTTCCTCCGTTCTAATCCTGACGTTCGTGTTATATCGTCTGTCTGTCTCTGTTGTAGTCCGTATTGTTTTCACTGTTATCTGTATGTCACGTTGTACGTTTGTTGTAGTCTGCAACGGTTTGTATCAAAAGAAGTAGATTCATTTTTGTTTGGGGAACAAAAGTAGAGTGGGTGTGCTCCCAAAAGCCGTTCTTGTGATTATAAAATATATCGTTACGGCGCGGCGCTCGGATCGGCGTTTTGTACAGCGGAAACAGAATGACCGCTACCAGAAACTGTCACCAATTACAGCTTTAATTTCAGTTAGTAATAAACAGAGACACTCTATATAATTCTTAATTTGTCCAACACAGACTAATAAATGTCACCTTACTACAGTATCGCACTCAGTGCCGGATTTACCACTAGGCCGACTAGGCCTAGGGCTAGGGCTGGCAGGCTCATAGGGGGCTGCAAGCTACGGATATTTCTTTTTAACGGAAGTATTTTTATATAGTGTATATATTATTTTTATATAGTGTATTTTTATATAGTGGCACTTTGATTTATTTAAGTATGATTTTTTGAAAGTAAATGATCAATTTTTGTTAATAATACAAATAGAAGACAGTTCTTATTTAAATGTTGCGCGCTTATTTTTAAGACGTTGGCATCTTTGAAAACTATTCAGCGCATGCGAATCTTGAACTTCCGCTATATTGCCCCCGAATTTACATTTATAAGCTTTTAATAAAGGTTTGTACATATAAACTTGATTTATATAACTAAAAAAAGTGTGTTTATATCTCTTCATAAAATATAAAAACGTAGCCTACGTTATTTGAAAACAATATTCTATTGTTTCCATTTAAAATTTATAAATTTTCCCGCAACTTTTTATATATAATTTCCCTGACATTAATTCTATTAAGCTACGTAGTCACTGAATATTAGTTTACCATTAGCTTGTTGTATCTTTGGTCAAAGGATAAAAAAATATCTAGACCTATTTTTTAATTTTATAAAAATTTTAAGAAAAAATTTAATGTGTTATGCCTAGGCAATAAAAAGAAATGTTGTATGTTAAATTTCTCAATAAGCTTAGTTAAGTTACTCTACTTAAAAAGTAAATTAATTTACTCAATTCTTTTGCATGGTTCTTAATATTTAATAAAAGCACGTTTTTGATGGTATCGTACTGGTTTTAAATTTAATAGTATTAATCTGACTTCAAGTTACTTCTGGAGTACATATATTACTTCAAAGCCACAGCTAGGGGCGGGGCTCAGAAAACTTGGCCTAGGGGCTCAAAAATCTTAAATCCTCCGGCACTGATCGCACTAAGTAACACTAAACTGCAAATCACAATAGCAATCGCTACGAACCGCACTGTAATATTGCCAGGTCTAAACTGCAAGTTAACCGGCCGCTGGCGCTCATATTTATCCCCCCCCCCGAGGTTCGAGAAAAACCTTTCACTTTCCGCATGACGTGTCGAGAAATAGTCGCGTAGTTACAGGCACTGTGGAACCCACTAGAAGCTGTCAATGGCTGACCTTGACATATACCACTGGCATAGTGTCTCCACGTCACGCAGGTTGTCTATCTCATTGGACGTAAGCCTGCCTCTCGCACTACACGTGCAATCCTCGCATATGTTTTCTGTGTCATTACCGTAACAATATAAATACCTCCCTCCCCAAAAATATATACATTAAACTAACACTGACTTAGTTAAATTAAAAAAAAATTACTTTTTAAACGGAACAATTTATTTGTACTGTATATTAAATACATACTGAATTTGTAAATATACAAGGTCTGTAAATTAAGTAATGAGACTAATCATGTAGCAGTCAATATGGCAACACTGTAAGGTTTAAATTAACACAGATGGTTAAATAAGCATATGATTCATATTGAGTATTAATATTTATTGTCTATTATTGCTACGTGAAACGTAAACAAGCTTTTCGTGAGTGAAATTTTGTTGTGCGTTGTAAAAATGAGTGACATCAATTACGAACAAGGTTGTGCAATCAAGTTTTGTGTTAAACTCGGGTTCAATGCTACTGAAACTCTTAAAAAATTGACAAAGGCGTATGGAGATGAAGTTTGTCAAGCGCACAGGTTTACAGATGGTTTAAACCATTTTCATATGGCTGGGAATCAATTAAGTGTGATCCACGCTCTGGAATACCGGCAACGTCAAGGACTGACGACATTGTTGGTCGAATCAGGGACTTGGTGAGGTCTGACCATCGATTAACCGTCAGATTCGCCGCAGAACAACAAAATTTTAACCACACTACAGTTTAAAAAATTTTGAAAAACGAAATTTAGTGTGAATACCTGGATTCTGTATCATGACAATTCACCTTGTCACACAGCGCTCTCGGTTAATGAGTTTTTAGCAAAGAAAAATATCCCTATTTTTCCTCAGCCATTTTATTTACGCGATTTCAGTCCCGGTGACTACTTTCTCTTCCCGAGATTTAAAAAAAACATCTTAAAGGACACCATTTTGAGAAAATAGACAACATAAAAAAAAAAAAATGTAACCGACGAGTTGAAGGACATTCCAGTTTCTGAGATCCAGCACTGCTATGAAGAGTGGAAAACCCGTCTAAAGCGCTGTGTGGCTTCCCAAGGAAACTGTTTTGAAGGCGATAGAGTCTATACATAGTTTGACTGTAAACAAATGGTTATTCTGAAATAGTCTCATTACTTAATTTACAGACCTCATATCTAACAGCACTGAAGTCTAGTGCTACGTCCTTGAATGGATTTTGATTTCCGTTGCAATTTTCTTCCATTCCACTGTTCCAATTACAATTTCTTCCGGTTTCTCTTCCCCATCACTCTCAAGTCATTCTCCAAATCGTAGAAACAACTTTTTATTGTTGTTCCTTGTCATCCATTTATAAAATGGTCTCTAATTTAAGTAATTCATGTGCGACGGATGTGATATAATCATACGAGTTTCCTCTTTGTTTCTAAATAAATCGAATTGTCTTCTTTCAGTTATGTTTAATAAACGAATAAAACTAATTAAAAAAAAAAATTCGTGGAAAAGGTTAGTAAAAATGAAAACAAATAGTCCGAAAGAATGAGGGAAAATGCATGATCTATGTAGGGTATATTGTGAAGGCCGACATTTTGCCATTTCTCAGTTTTAATTAAGTAAACAGGAGAATTAATGGCGCGTACGGACTAAGGGTCGTTTTCTGTGGGCGGCGTTTTTTTAAATAATGATACGATGGGGCGGTTTTTAATTGCCGGGGATGGCTTCGCTACGCCGTGAGAGGGCTTATCTTTATACACGGACGAGCGATCGTCTAAGTAACGCTACACCGGGTTGTTTTCAAAGAATTATGCGCGCGCACGCACGCACACACACACACACACACACACACACAAATTTTTGCTGTGTGGTTTTGCTTATTTCTATTGTATTAATCATTGCGTGTAACATACAAATTGCCTACAGGTTTTTGAACAGTTTAATCACTTTATATGTCTAAAACTGTATATGTTAGAACTGTGGAAGCGCTACATATTGTTAGGACGGTATCACGGATCGTCGTATTGTACAATGGAAACAAAGTACAGGCACCAATGAAATCACTAATTTCCAGCTTTGATTAGTCACCAAAAAAATGTGAAATCAACAAGATACTCTCATACAGTAATTCAAATTAAATTTGTTCACACGCAATAATAATTGTCACCTATTAAGAGTTACGCACTAATTATAACTCAATAATCGCTTTCCACTAATATAGATCCCGCAGATGTACCAAAATAATTTTCCGTACTCCTGACCCCGCGCCAACATAATTTGCGTAGTAATAGGTGATCGAAGAGTCTAGAGCAGTGGTTCCCAAAGTGGGGTCCGCGGATCCCTGGGAATCCGCGACAATGTTTCAGGGGGTCCGCAGACACTTTTAAGAAGAAATAAAATATACCGTACCTAATTTTCTCCGATTTTTTATGCTCTAAGATCTAAATCTAAATTTTGATTCTTAAAACAATTAGTAGAAGACTCCAGTATATTTTTGGTTCAAACTAATTGTAATTGTAAAATAATTTCAAACTAATGGCTTTAATAATGTCTTTAAATCATGTCGTGTAGCAGATCTGTTTGTCCGCCTCTCTCTTACAGTACAAGAAGAAGATTCATTGCAAGACCTTTCAACTCAACCATCAGCGCCTATGTGCCACCGTAGCAGTGGAAATCTGGGCGGGCTCTTGGACCCACGGGAGGCCACCCTCAATCGGCGGTGATAGCCAACCGTGAGTCCCCGGGATCGCTCCCCGGCTACCCGCAGACGTGGCTACTCAGTCACGGATCCCTGTTTAGGGTTATCCCGCCAGCTTTCCAAAGAACGGATCGCCTTGAGACTACTTGCCAGGAAAGAGAGACCTGGTTCCCAGATGATGGTGCGCTACTTCGAATTCACCGCACCTCGTGCAGCTACTGGGCCAGGGACGGCAGTATCCTGAACCCTGGCTCCCGTTTGCGATGCACACACGTCTGGCCTGGCATTCCAGCCGAAGAGGACCAGTTTCACTCCCACGCCACCCTGAGACAGTGTGTGCTGGGTAGGGACGGAGGGAGCCACCGGGTATGGTGGTATAGGCCTCCAACTTCACGCCCCTCGGGAGAAAGCCACATGCTTTATTTATCCCCTGGTAGCATGGGGATCGCCTGCTTGTTCTTCCTTTCTCGGCGGATTGGCGTCCGTTGATTCGGTGGAGTTCTAAGTTGGAACGAGCGAGAAGGGGAAGTTACGGCAATCTGCCTCCTTACCGCTGACTGCGGGGTAGTGTTCCCTTGCCACCGGCAGAAGGTGGAGTAAAAGCCGTAGACCTCCGAGGGAGATCTTGTGAATCAAGCTCGAAGGTCGGTCCCGAGACCATTCAGGGCTTCAGGGGTCGTCGTGTTGATCAGAGGTGTACTCAAAATCCATTTGCGGTGACAAAATGAAGAATTCAGTGTATGTTTGCAGCTCTAATTTTATTTTCCGTAAACGAAAACTTAACAACCAATGTTCATCGTTTTATGCAGCCATTGAATTTTGCTTTTGTTTTGCTTCAACAAAAGTGAATTACTTAACGGTGGCCGATAAAATCGTGCCGATTATAGCTATACACTCGTCAGAAATGTCGGTAATTTCCCCGTTTCAGTTATCTGCTGTGTAAAGATTTAATCACGGTGTGTAAAATTATGTTAATGTACAGTTCCGGCATAAACCGGCATGAGTTACTGCGTCCCAGCCATAAACTGTAATGTTTCCGCCCGTATTACTGTTTTATGGCTGCTAACGCATTTATCCTTATCTCAGTGTGTCAGTATCGTATTTGTTCTGTTAATGACGTCGTTTCTGCAGATTATGATTTATACGATTTCCGTACAGTGAACTTATACACACTGGTACTGATATTCTCTGTCGTTAGCCTTGTATAATATTTACGTAAAAGAGTATTATTTTAAATGGAAAAGGAAGAGTCAACATTGGAGAAAGGTAAATTAATTGTTTGAGATTCGCTGATGATGCAGTAATTTTATGGACGAGACTATGTCTATGCAGAGAATGCTAAAAAAAAGTAGAAAGTAAGTCCTTAGTAGATCAGTGGGTATGGTGCCTGTTTACTAATCTAAAGGTCCTGTGTTCGAGTCCCGGGAGTACAGTGAATTAAGGCGTATTATTCAGGCAACAACTTGAACAAGGCTGGGGTACGATTCTGGAATAGTAACGGGCGATGAAAGCATAGTAACCATTTACGTAACCATTTACAGAACCTACAGTTAGGAATTGTAAACTGCCATTGACGACAGAAAACAACACTAATAACTGGAAATTAAAGAAAAATATATTAAAGAATATAAACACTATTAATTACAGAAATACATTAAATAACTTAGGCCTAAGTCAGTCATAGGCAATCTTTGAATTTATATGGGCGCATATATAACTGAGGACCTGTTCGATGGGCGCACACCTCCCCATTCCATCAATGGAAAATAGAAAGTTGCGGAGTTCAATAGGTGGACGTTAAAAATTTTAAATATCGCTTTACAATACCCTTGCGCTTATATTTAGCGACGTGGAACACCGAATTGAAAAAAACTTGCAATATTTTTCACACATTTGTCAAATTTTTCACATTAGGAGTAAGTCGTGAACAATATGTCATCAGGCACAGGCACGTTAAAGCTATCAAAACTTTAAACGAAAAAATAGTTAAACAGAAATATTTTTAATAAAAATAAATTAAAGAACTTACCATAATAACACTATTTATTTTCATAAAGTGCACAAAAATGTAAAACTTGAAAAAATCACATTTAAAATATAAATAAAGGTTTCAGATTCTTTTCTTAAAAAAACACTAACGTTAATTATTGTACTAGAAAAAAGTAAAATTTTAAACGGACTGTACTATTTTATAATACAGTACTTTGAAGCAGGTATAATGTGGGTGCATCCTTTCTTCACAATAAAATAAAATTACAAATTGGTTCGCGGGCGCAGGGTTGCCGACTGCTGATCTAAGGAGTCAACTCAAATGTGTAGTTTCTGTTACCATATTTAGTAAATATCCTACATGCTGTTCGTGGTGGCACACACACACACACACACACACACACACACACACACACACACACACACACACACACACACACACACACACACACACACACACACACACACACACACACACACACACACACACACACACACACACACACACACACACACACACACACACACACACACACACACACACACACACACACACACACACACACACACACACACACACACACACACACACACACACATTTATTTAGTCGAATGGTAGTCCAGAGCATACAACGTGTTTTATATGTTGTCTCCGCAATAAATTCATCCCTGAATGTATTTGCCCATTGCAAATATACTCCGGTTGGATAAATTTACAACTGTGATTGCTGATTGCCACAATCAAGACAACAAAGCATGTGTTTACACCGCGAGCGCAGCATGCACGGGCGCGTACCAGAATGCGTGTTGGAGTCAATGCAAGCTGCGCGCACTCGCACCGACCCCCAACACGTAGACTGCAACGCATGACGTGTCGGCTCAAGCGGTGCGGTGTGAGTCTGTACGCGCGGCCGTCGCAAGCGCGTGCGAGTGATGGAGTGATGGACTCAACGCAAGGCGAGCGCACTTACATTGATTCCAACACGCAACCTGGGCGCCAACATGTGTCCGCCAAACGGGTGTGTGTGAGTGTGATGCTCGTGTCCTAATCATTACAACCAGAGTAGCCAAAATAACATATACCTCGAGTATTTTACAGTGGGTAAAGGAGCCAAAAGATGAATTTATCTGCAGAGACACCGACAGGATACATCTGTGATCGTTGCCGTTTTGAATTAAACTAAATAATAATTTCATTTAATTTCGGTGAATTGCTTAGAAAAGAACAACGTATTGTTATTAACAATTTCAACAATGAAAATTAAAAAATGTTGCTTTTCTAAATGTTTTCCTTTCACACAAATAATAAGAATCATGTCAGGAAATATACGACGATGTCTATTGTCTGTAAATATTTCAAACGTTTGTGAAAAAATATTATTTCTAAAATATAGGGTCAGCCAATGAGACGGGTAATTTTGAAAATTTAATAATGTCTATATTTATCGAATGAAAAGATAATATTTACACTAAATTGAAATTATACATAATACCATTTAACTAGCAGCAAAAAATACTAGTTTTTGAGCACTACGCCCTGTAGGGAGTGACCCTTTCAACTCATACAACTTTAAAGTCGAGTTTGTACGTTTTCTGTTAGACGGTGTAACATGCGAGCAGAAATTAGAGCAACTCTGAGTGTTTCGATGTTTCATGGAGGTGGATCAATATACAGCTTAGTCTTGAAATATCACCACAAGAAAAAGTCGCATGCTGCCAGATCTGTCGATCTCGCAGCTCATGGAATGTTGCCATACCTGGAGATAAACGTGGTTTGGAAACAAACGTTAAACTGCTTTACTAGTATAAAAAAACAGTTCACATAAGGCAGCCTATGAAGACGTTTTTCCCATATTTGGAACATGTTTCGATCTTCAGGCAGTAGTTCCCGCAAAACAAACTAATATATTTCCAGACTTCTTTGGGCAGTCTTGAATCTGACATTCTTTCAAATATATTGGAACTTACCGTCTGCGGCTTTTCAGAAACAGCGTCTTTATAAAACTTTACATGTTTCGGGACCCTTGTCCCATCATCAGAAATTTAAAAATAATTGTGTATCATTTAAATTTGATACACTTGTCAAACACTTAAAATATTAAAATCCAATATAAAAATAACTTAATATAACATGATAATATAATATTTACGGCGAGTGCGAAGGTTACCGATGTACATCGTATGAAAACCGACCGCGCACTGATTTACGTCTCGCTCCCACCACGACAATAGCGCAAGGCAGTGTTGTACAATACATTTGACTTGAAGACCAATTTATCATTTAAAACATGCGGCTTGGTATCAGTATTATTGTGTGCTTTATAAATTTCGTACTCTTCAAGAGCGTTCAAATATCGCCCTTTCTTACATATGTGAAGGGGTTTCAAATTAGTTTTAAAATTAGTGTAGCTATGATTTTCGGAAATGAGGTGTTCTGCAAATTTTGACTTGATATTGTCAAAACTGTGAAAATGTGTAGGCGGCCTATGTTCTATAAATCTTTTTAAAAAACCACGTCCTGTCTGGCCCACATAAAAGGCGTCACAATCGTCACATATCAATTTGTAAACACCAGTTTTGTGTTCAAGGCTGGTGGTTCTGCGGACACGAAGATTATTCATAATACTATTAGTGGTCTTATAAGTGACCTTGATATTACTGGTTTTACAAAAAATTGACCCAAAAATCTGTGGCATAAGGTATGTGTACGGTGTTGCAATATATTTGCGTGTTGTATTTTCGCGTGTTTTACGTCCGTTAATGTTGCTATGTCCCTTCTTATGTTTTCGAAGGATGTTGTTCACCATATTGACATCATAACCATTAGCGACAGCTATGTGTTTTATGGTGTCTAATTCCTCACGGTATTCCTTATCACCGAGGGGCAAAGATAAAAGTCTATAAATCATACTGTGGAAGGCAGCTAATTTTTGTGATAAAGGATGAAACGACTTAGCATGTATTACAATGTCAGTCGTTGTGGGCTTTCTATAGATGTCAAATTGCAACTTTTTATTATTATTATTGTCCTTAGCAACAATTAAATCTAGAAAATTCAGTTTACCATTTTCTTCACTTTCAAGTGTGAACTGCATTTTGTTATTGATATTATTCAAATGATTATGTAAATTATTAATTTGTCTTTGTGTACCTTTGTATATTTGGGTAATCCTGTTAAAATCCCAAACTCCATAAGGATGCTATCCCCTTGAGACCATTAGTAAATTTCACCTTTGCTCCGGGGTATAAAACAGCTAAAAAATTAGTCACCATAATAAAACACAATATACAAATAATTAATGATCATAGTCTAATTAATAGCGTTGACTTTGTGAATAAAGTTAAAAATTTAATAGTTGAACCGACCCACAAACTTATTTCCTTTGATATTGTGGATTTGTATACGAATATACCAGTAGCGGAGACCTTGCGTATATTTAGGACTAACCTTACTAATACTAATAAATTGGATATTAATAATATAAATGAATTGATGCACATTTTGGAGTTAGTTCTTGATCAAAATTACTTTACCCACAATAATCAATTTTTCAGGCAACAAAATGGGTTAGCAATGGGTTCTCCACTTTCAGGTCTTCTTGCAGATATATACCTAAATAATTTCGAAAATTCATTCATTCTTACTAATAACAAACACAGGAGTAACATAATATTTTACGGCAGGTATGTTGATGATACCTTTTTAATATACAAAGGTACACAAAGACAAATTAATAATTTACATAATCATTTGAATAATATCAATAACAAAATGCAGTTCACACTTGAAAGTGAAGAAAATGGTAAACTGAATTTTCTAGATTTAATTGTTGCTAAGGACAATAATAATAAAAAGTTGCAATTTGACATCTATAGAAAGCCCACAACGACTGACATTGTAATACATGCTAAGTCGTTTCATCCTTTATCACAAAAATTAGCTGCCTTCCACAGTATGATTTATAGACTTTTATCTTTGCCCCTCGGTGATAAGGAATACCGTGAGGAATTAGACACCATAAAACACATAGCTGTCGCTAATGGTTATGATGTCAATATGGTGAACAACATCCTTCGAAAACATAAGAAGGGACATAGCAACATTAACGGACGTAAAACACGCAAAAATACAACACGCAAATATATTGCAACACCGTACACATACCTTATGCCACAGATTTTGGGTCAATTTTTTGTAAAACCAGTAATATCAAGGTCACTTATAAGACCACTAATAGTATTATGAATAATCTTCGTGTCCGCAGAACCACCAGCCTTGAACACAAAACTGGTGTTTACAAATTGATATGTGACGATTGTGACGCCTTTTATGTGGGCCAGACAGGACGTGGTTTTTTAAAAAGATTTATAGAACATAGGCCGCCTACACATTTTCACAGTTTTGACAATATCAAGTCAAAATTTGCAGAACACCTCATTTCCGAAAATCATAGCTACACTAATTTTAAAACTAATTTGAAACCCCTTCACATATGTAAGAAAGGGCGATATTTGAACGCTCTTGAAGAGTACGAAATTTATAAAGCACACAATAATACTGATACCAAGCCGCATGTTTTAAATGATAAATTGGTCTTCAAGTCAAATGTATTGTACAACACTGCCTTGCGCTATTGTCGTGGTGGGAGCGAGACGTAAATCAATGCGCGGTCGGTTTTCATACGATGTACATCGGTAACCTTCGCACTCGCCGTAAATATTATATTATCATGTTATATTAAGTTATTTTTATATTGGATTTTAATATTTTAAGTGTTTGACAAGTGTATCAAATTTAAATGATACACAATTATTTTTAAATTTCTGATGATGGGACAAGGGTCCCGAAACATGTAAAGTTTTATAAAGACGCTGTTTCTGAAAAGCCGCAGACGGTAAGTTCCAATATATTTGATTGAACAACACGTGGCTTGGTACTAAACATTTGGGATTTATTCCTTTTAAACATGACATTCTTTCTTAATGTTTTTCTCCACCGTCGTTTATAATCTATTAATCTTTTATTCAAGTTAAAAACTTGTAATTCTTCTCTTATGACTTAATTTTTTTATACGATCAAGTTTGGAACCCCTTTCAACTCCTCTTTCTGAAGCGTGTACTTGTGTCTTGGTTGTCGACCATAACTCACATCCATAAGACAGTACAGGGACTACTATAACTTTGTAAAACTTTAATTTTGTTTCTTTACGTACCTTATTTCTGGAAATACTGTTGACTAACTCACACATTGTCTGGAACTTACCTAACTTAACACCAATATCGCAATTCTCATCATTTTCCATATAGTTGAAATAGATCACCTGTTTACTATTACGTTCTGACGTGTATTCAGTAAGTGTATACGTGTTATTAATTGATTATTTGTCATTGTTTGTTTACAGTGTACAGGAGGCCGGGACTGACGCCCGGCAGAGGACAGAATATATACAACTGTGACTATGACCGTCCGCCGGGCCGCGGTCAGGTCTGCGACGTTGACGTCAAGAACTGGTTTCCATGCACGTCGGAGAACAACTTCAACTATCACCACTCGGGGCCTTGCGTCTTCCTCAAACTCAACAAAGTAAGCATGCTTCTGATCGTTAAAGTATTACCGTAAATATCAATGTTTCTGATAATTATATTACGATTATAAAAAATATAAAGTAATATAAAATTATTTTTACATAACCTATACTTTTAATGTTTTTTAACGCACCATTTGTGATGCAAATTATTTGTGAATTATTTCCTTTACGCGGATGTTATAATTATAGTCCCGACAATTAAGGACTTTTTTTAATGTACTGTCTTCTTTAGGCAGTATTCATGCTTAAAAATAATATCTGAGATTAATATGGAATGAAGGTATTGGACAAAAAGTTCAAAACGACGGCGTTCAAAGCAAAGATTATTATTTGGCGTTCTACCCTAAGGCAGATCGTCAAATGGTAAGAACTCTCCAAGCTGTCCTATTGCATGCCAGTCTTTTCGTCTCTTCGTAACACCCTCTGATTTTAATGCTATCTATTAACTTTATTCTTCTACGCCCTCTTTTTTTCCTTCTATGACACCCTCTATGGCAGCTGTAAGCAAGCAGCCTATTCTTAAACAATGACCTAACTTTTTCCTATTTTCTATTACCTTCAGGATGCTTCTCTCTGAAGATAGTAGTATGAATTTTTATATCAGAGGAAATCAACAATGTGAGGTGTAATATTCCTTAAAACATGATAATGTTTTAAATAATAAACTAGCAAAGTTTAAGAATATTTATTAACGCTTAGTAACAAGCGCGAAAGGAAAGGCATACGGGGTCCTATAAATTGATGGCTATTCTGGTAGAAATGCATGCCTGCGAGACTCGGTCAGTTTTAGCTCAAGATGAGAACAAGGTACTGAAAAATATTTTAACCATACAACCAGTGATTCTTTTGTGAAGTTCTTCACGCATGGTGTAAGGGCTTTTCTGAGAGGTCAGTCACTTTTTTATGTAGTGAAATACACGAGCCCTTCTATGCCGCGCACAAATAAAACGATGTTTGGTATACCTTAACTAGACACCTAGTAACACTGACACTTTAAGATCACCACAAACTTACCACTAAAAGTTTGTGGTAATTAATGGCTTTAAGCAGACGTTTCATGTTGTCATAAGACTCGTTCATTTGAACAGCGTGTCCAATTCGGATTGAAGAAAACTCGTTACCAATATGAAGAAGGACTCATTTTAAACTCACACTGATGGAGTCAAATGAATAGCCTCTAGACACTAGAGTTGTTATTAATTCTGACAGCCATTTATTATTATTTTCATTAGACCATTTATATGTACACATAAAATTCACTGAAAATATTGTGCAGGAGGTATTTCCTACTAAAATATAAACACAAAAGTAAGACCAGGAACCAGGACCAGGACTAGGGTCATAGTTAATTGTTAACAACTAAGACCGTATTGCCACACCAGAGTAGCAATACATCTTAACTTAGCGAAATGTTTCCTAAATATTATCTAATTGTTACCAATCTATGTAAAATGAAAACTAGAGCTAATTTTCAACTTTCTTTTTCATATTCGTTATCAGTATAAAAAAATCTATAACAATTTGCTATTTCATTCAATTTACATTTATACAGCAAGTACGATGTTCCACAAAGTGATGACTATTCCGGTAATAATTTATGTCAGGATGACTTGGCCAGTTTCAAGACAAGATGAGAAGAAGATACTGGGAAAGATCTTAGCCAGACATAAATGAAAAGTTGGCCAAGTTAGATAGGTATACAGATTAAACACAAATGTCTCAATGAACATTAATTCCTGTCTCCTCCTATTTCCTATTTCAAAAGAAATTAATTACAATTCTTCAATTTACTGTGAATACAGGGCACAATTGTAACCTATATATTGTAATGAATGTCAAATTACGAGTTATAAACCATGCGTTGTTAGCGTCAATTTGTAACTAGCCTTCGTTACCTGTTTTTAAATACTTACGAAAGTCGAACGTCTACTCACCAGTAGACGTTTCAATTCGAATTTTTTGCCTCGCCGTCTGGTTGACCATCACTACTTAGCGAATCGACTTCGTCAACTATTATGTATTCTATATTTTTATTGCTCAAACTTTTGTATTACTTCGAATGAAATCAAACATACAGTTTATAATGTGTACGAAGATTTATTAACAGTTCGAGATATGGTTGTTAATTACAATTTCTGCAAAATATAATACTTAATCTTGCGCCGGCATGTTTACTTTTTCGCAGTTGGCTATATGTTCGCTCAGTCCGTATGTAGACACACTGCAATGGCGTTTAGTTTCTTCCTTTAAGTAAATCTCAGGGGAAAGTTCTTTTGACTACAGAAAACGTTGTTTTACAGACTAATAAAAGTACAAAATCTTACAATATACCTTATAACTATTATTGAACAGGTGATATACTTAAATATTAATAGTAAATTACCGCTGTGGGAACTAGTGTTTTACTAGGTTATTTATACTTATTAACCTTCCGTTTTAAAACAGATTCAGAAAAAATTCAAATTGGAGTGATATGTTTATTCTAGTAGAAGTTGTGTATGAAATAAAATTAAGTTCCAAAAGTTTATTAAAGTGATTGGTGCAGTGAAAAGTTTTATTCAATTAATGTGGATTGTCTAGTGTTTTTTCGGTGAAGTATTTAAAATATACTTAACGCTCCTTCGTCTCTGCTTATCTTGGGTAACAATTCTCTGGAATCCTGCTGCTTGTCCCTTCTGGTGTAGTTCCGTGAATTCCAGATTTAATTTGGATTAATGGTCCAGTTATGGTGTTTAAATTTCTTCAGTCCTGCTGGCTCATATTGGTTCCAGGGTTCAGTTAGGTGTTCTTCTATATTCTTCCTTCTGTAAGTTGTTAATTCTGAACTGGGTCTTCTTCAGCAATTTTTTTACAGATTATTTCTTATTTACTGTGTTGAATCGATTTAATTCTCACTATTAGTTTTATTGGGTTATTTATTGTCTTTTCTTAATCAATGTTTTAGTCAAAATAGGCTGATTTCTTTATTTTTATGTCTTAGTGGGCTTCATGCATCCACCCTACTCAAACTTCAATAATGGAATAATGATTAACCAACGGTTCCCTATGTAACAAGGTTTTGTTGTCATGGCAACTCTCTGAAAAAAACTAATTCACATTGGCTGATAATTTATAACATTGTTATATTAAACTAACGTTTTTCTATTCAAAATTATTAAAATCTTTTAAAGTATTATAACTTCCTTATACTATTTGTAATATGAAATACAATAACACCATTATTTTGCTTTTTGTTTACAGATTAATTTGATACCACTCATAGTTACCTTTGGTCAATTTATAACAGATTACTTATTTTTCAGTTTGGTATTTCTTTAGTTAATTACATTTAAATTAATTATTATCTCTCCAGTTTTTTACCCTACACTTTTACTTTGATACCTAAACAGATTATACCCTTTATTTTATTATTGGCTATTGTTTTATCTTAAAATTCACAAAATTCTGTTCATCAGTGCTAAGCCTAATGCCTAGATTTCATAATTCCTCTACTCTATTCTCTTAACAATATTTTATAGTTATTTATGTTAATTTATTAGGTTACTAAACATGATTAATGAAACAAACTAACTTAACTCATAACATTTGATTGTTTTTAATCATCACAATATTATATAATTATTTAATACCTCCTTATAGGTCCATACCTGTATCTGAATTTTTTAACATATTTTAATGGGTTTGTTTTAACATAGTTTGCCATCTAACAATACTTTGGTTATTCACCATCAAAAAAATCTATAACAAACTTGAACATTAACTATACACTATTATTCCCTTACAAACTCATTTAAGAGAATATAGTGTCTAACTCCCCTCTGTTTTCAATCTAACACATTACTTCTTATATTTATTTTCTAAGTGTTTTTTATATAACTTTATAACTATTATTTAACCATAACACAATATATATTTTATCCTATTTATACTACTCTAACAAATTATTATAACTGGGTTGCTATATTACTTAAAAATATAGTCTGTTATTACCAGTTTATTATTCTATAGTCACCTACACTTCACTTTCTTTAACTAGTGTTTATGTGTTTATTCTACTGTCACTGGGTCCTATACACTGGTTTTTTATTTATTATCACTTTTTCACTTATCACCTCTTTACTAATAACTATTGTTGCTCAGGTTTATTTTATTTTATTGGCTTTTGCTAGCTTATTATTTAACATTGTATATTTTTTATTCATAACTTGGATTTTACAATTCTCTTTCTTTTATCTTTTCTATAGATAACATATTACATTTAGATTACTTATGTATTTCATATAGATTACATTTTATTTATTGCCCTATCTAATTTTGTACCTTTATTTTATATACATTATTTTAGTTAATATCTGGGCTCTCATAATTGTAGTCATATTGTGGGTTGTATCATTGTTTTGTGTCTCACCTTATCCAA
This sequence comes from Magicicada septendecula, assembly GCA_034769895.1. Lineage (NCBI taxonomy): Eukaryota > Metazoa > Arthropoda > Insecta > Hemiptera > Cicadidae > Magicicada > Magicicada septendecula. The sequence continues at coordinate 466,218,338 of CM068371.1, forward strand.
TCTATTGGGTTTAGTCCTTGTCATTGTCTTAGTCATTTTTTAGTTAGTAGTGTTGTTCTATCATTCTTCATGTTATAACCTTTTATTTTCCTTCAGTTTTCAGCCTTTCTTCCATTAATTATACTAGTAAGGTTTGTGCTATATTTTGTCATGTTACAATATATATATATATATTTAATATTTATAATCAATTTACCTCAAGATATATTCTCCTTATTTGGAACATGTTTCGGGTACCATCTTGTACCCATCCTCAGCCTTCCGGATTTTGTGTCTGGTAAAGTACATATGTGTTGGTTGGTTATTATTGTGGATTCCTGTTGGCTTCTGGTACTTTAAATTGGTTTTATTGTGTGTGATTGTGGTGTGTATATATATATATATATATATATTCAAACACTTTTTGCTACAGTCTGTTTCTTGATGTATATAATATATATTTTATAATGACTTTACCTCAAGATGTTTTCTCCTTATTTGGAACAAATTTCGGGAAGCCTTGTGTTCCCATCTTCAGCCTTCCTGATTTTGAGCCTTGTTAGGTAGGCTATTTGTGTGTTGGCTGGTTGTTGCTGTGGTTTCCTGTTGGTCTCTGGTGCTTTAAATTGGTATTATTGTGTGTGATTGTGGTGTATATATTATTTCTCCAAATAAGGAGAAAACATCTTGAGGTAAAGTCATTATGAAATATATAATATATATATATATAGTCCAATTTTGTATATTTAGTAATGAGGTTAATGCCTCTAAGGAAAGTCTTTATCAATTTAAAAGTAATAATTAACGTTCTTTTACTTTCCTGGAATACGTAGAGAATCCTCGCTGCTTGATCCCGTGTATTCAGGTCTGCCGCTGACGAAGTCTTGTGCGGGTCCTGGATGAAATACTTTGAGATACTGACGAGACTTGAGTTCTGTCCACCTACAGTTAGCACAACTCAGCTACTAAGTCGACCAAGAAGAGCTATCTGAAAGGACTTCCTTTAAAACCAACTGCTGATAATCTCATCAGACTGCTTTACTTATCAGAAGTGGTTGATTTATGAAATTATAGGTGCCGGAACGGATCAATTCAAATGTTTTTATTTTATCTTATCAATTCAATTTTATATTTTATATTAGTGTATAAGTTTACATCAGGTTATTACAAAGGGGGTCTATATTTTTAAAGCCTTATAAAACATGTAACATACGTATAAAATTGTATCTAAAAAGGTAATAAAGTTTACTGATATTTCTAATGAGCTTCATCGTCAGGTTAATCGCACGACAATCGAAAACATGTCACTCATGGCGTCATCCCGGAGCCTCAATCAAACTCTAAGTGATGGTTTTGGTGGTTCGGACAGTTTAAAAAAGTTTCCATAGTTTCATCATTGTGTCGTCACATTGTTTGTTTCTTGATCTTTCCTTACTCTTTGTGTCCAATGCTGTATGTGTGGCCAGAAATCAGCCTTCTCACATTCACTTGAAGTTATTGTTATTGATTCAATAGCATATTTCAAGGTAGCATGACTCTCCGGAAAAATTCTGGAATGCACATATTCTCGGAAACTCCCAATCAGTTGCCTTTCATGTAGTTTCAATTTTGAAGCAAGTGTTTTATTTCATTTTCTCCATAGGTTATTGGGACATTTTTTGAACGATAGTAGTTAAAGATTAGTGTTTGATTTTGACAAATGTTTAGTTTTGTAGTGGGCTGATGAGTGGCACATTTTAAAAGTTAGTAGTAATTTTTTTTTATAATTCGTTTTTTATTTTCATATATATTTCTTCTGGTAATTTATTTTTGGATTCAAGAGGTTCCGGCGCGTTCCCGTTGAAATCAACCCTGCTTACTAGTAAGCTGGTCAGTACACATTGACGTAGACCAGGAAAATCAATGTTGACATGCCTGGTCATTTATTAAAACATACGTTGTTTCTATTTTATATAGAATGAAATTAAGACTTAATTCTTCTCTCTTCTTCTTTACACCAATTGTTATATTAAAACACTTTTACCAAACGACACTTCACTTCATACAACTATTAATTGTCACAAGTTCTAAGCCTAAGTTCTTATAAATATTGTAATAATACGAAACTTCTGCTCGTATTTATTTTATGTCCCAAACAAAATAAAATATTTTGTTTATTTTTTGAAAATTTATGTTTTAATTGTTTTTGGATTAATTATTTTAAACTGTTGTGGTGTAAATTTAATTCGATTGAAATTGTTTTTGTCAAATTATATTACTTCGTGTAATTAGAATTAGGTTCTGCGTTAATAGGATTGTCTCTTGTACTAATCGATTTGCGGTTCTTCTTCTTCTGAGTGTATGCTCCTTCCACTTTGGTAATTGCCGCTTTTCGTGTAGTCCGTGATTTAAATGTTATCCTATTTTATTCTATGTATATGTTTTAGAAATAAATAGAAATCAATTTTGCAGAATTCCAAGTTTTATTAACAAATTAATTATGGATCGATTGTAAATCGATTATTCAACAATTAAAATATCGACTCGTCCTCTCAGGGCGAACGATTATTTTCATATAAATTATTAAGATTAATTCACAGGTTCTTTGAGCTGTTATATTAGAATAGTCAGAGAAAGGGCAAGTCTGGAAAGTATATCACTTACAATTACAAGCTTAATTATCTAAAAATACAAAGATATGATTTAATATATAATGTTTACTAAAGTATTTGTTCGAACCAAACGTTGTGATGACGAAGCTATCGGTCCTGCAGAGGATCATGGGATTTAAAAATGGCTGCTTCGTGCTGCATATGTTGTCGAAGGCTGCAAGTCAAGGAATTCTCTTCCAATAAATATCGCCTTTCCAAGTTTTCCTCGTCCCCAGCAGTAGTGATTAATCCCTCTGGTGTTAGTGTAGTTGTCCTGGATCAGTGGTCAGTGATTCGCCTCGTTAAAGTGTGTTGGATAATGTTTTTAATTCACTTTATGCCATAAGGTCGATAATGGCAGGTTTCGTCTCGCTATTCAGAATTATCGTTTATAGGTGTGAAAATTGTTATTACACTTTAACTGTTCAGTATTAGTTTACTTCAATAGTGGTGTTGGTTTAATTCACTGAATTTAGTGGTTATTTAAACTTTTTCCAAAATTCACGATTTCAAAATTATTCGATTTGGTTAGACTCTCGCCATGTTTTACTCCTTCGCTATATGTGAATATTTTGCGAGAGCTGGCTTAGATGTGTCCTGTTCAACGTATAACAATCAACTGTTCTATTTTCTTATTCATCCGAAACGTCTTAGCCAATTTAATATTAAAAAGACATTGTTTTAAATTTCTAGCATTTCCGATTACATAACTGATTTTTACATTATATGATTGAATACATTTTTACTATTGTTTAATTTTATTAAATACCTAATACATAATCTCTTTCTCTAGTTAATTCTACGTGATTTAATACCAAATATGATACTTTTACAGTGTTTTCCATCTCAAAATGCCCTATTTACAGTATTTTTTACATGTAGGCCTATAATTTTACTTCCTGTCATATTAAATGGTTTACCATCCTTATGAAGTTATAATTATGATTGAACAAAATCCCTGATTGAAATAAAATGTTTATTTTCCATTAATTCCTGGTAATTTTATGAATTAGTTATCATTTTTAAATATTATTCTTTAATTTGGGACTCCCCCCTTTGATTTTTCTGTTATTACATTTCCATTTTTTCCAATAATCTTTCATACCTTTTTCCAATATCTTTCTAAAGTATAGTTTCAGTTATAATACACTGTGTCTAATTTACATTATACAAATTTCATCAGTTTAATTAATTTACCTGACTTATTCATCAATTATAAGGTTGTTGAGATTTACCATTTGCCTAAATTTTACCTGTGTTCATTTACAATGTTTTATGGATATTACAGCTTGCTTCTACCCCTTCTGACATTTTATTCTAATACAATTTTAATTAAAATTCCCTTACTGAACTACATGAGTATTTAGCATTGATAACAATTATTAACTCTTAACAAATATTTTATAACAAAAACTTGTATTCAAACCCAGACATTTCAGCCTTGAGTTCATTGAACTTAACATAAACAAAGCACACCTGTACTTTCATTATTTAGATCATTTCTTAAAATTACTTTTGGTGCAGTCTTAGCTGTTTTTGTTTTATATTGGGGATGTACCCTTTTTCACTTCACTTAAATATTTCCTGCTCTTATTTTATCTCTGTCATTTTAATGAATGTTGTTGGATAAAACGTGGCACTTTCTTAAAAACATTTGTAGTCTATTTTTTATAATAACATTCTACAAAATACTATTTCTGTATTTGATTCAATAACTTTAAAGTTGTGTAAAGGTACCAATCAGTTTAAGATACACTTAGTTTAAGAACTTTAAACACAGACACTTGAAATTTATTTAACGTAATAAAATAACTTGCACTGGTCCCCTGTTATTCTTACCTGCTATCTCTAATTAGTTTTTTAGTCTTATCAGATCAAGAATTTTATTTATAGAGGGTTAAGAAGATTTGTTTTTTCCATTATATAAATAACATCCACTGGTTTACTTATAGTTCTACCTTTAGACACTTTTGTTTATATCTATATTACATTATTTGTTATTTTATGTGTTATACTTCCATCGGTTAAATATACTCTCTTTTGGGGTTTTATCCTTTTATTACTGGGTTTACTTTGGGTATTTCCCTACTCTATCTTGTTCTACGACGTGGAATCTTGTTCTATCTTCTTCTTCTAATTTCATTCCTTTTATTAGGGATGTCGGTATTTTCTGGGGTTTGCCTTACTTACTCCTAATCTACATTGTTTCTTCAAAAATGGTCCTTATATTAGGGGGTGTCGGTTTGTTCTGGGTTTTTCCTTACTTACTCCTACCTGGGTATTTCCTCACTTTATTTTCGTTTTTTTTTGGTTTATTTTTCATTACTCATAGGTGTTGCTTAGTTGTTTTTAATTTATTTTTATTTCTTCAAATTATGATTGCATTTTACTGTGGTACTTATTTGTTTTTATTTGGATTTTTCCTTGATTTCATTTTATTTTAAATTTATTTATGATCATTTTTCATTCATTATAATGTGGATAATCTGTCATGCTACAATATTACAACTTAAACCTAATTGTTTCTCAAATGGTTCGCCACAGTAGAGGACACAGTTAATTAATTTTCATAATAAAAGTTAAACCTTTGACTTTGCGTCTTGTACTACCCCTCGATTTGTTGTCTTACACTTTGAAAGTTTTTTTTCGTATCGGCCAATTCGCAAGGACCACATGCCAATTTCAATTCTTCACACTTTGTTCTTCTTTGAAAGTTTATTATTAAACATTTAAAAAATATCAACATTTTAAACAAACACAGATATATTATAAGAAAAGAGATGGACAAATCAAAGTAATAACAATAGGCATATATATATATATATATATGTTACATTTAATATTTTTAAATAAATTTGCTTCAAGATATACCTTTCCCTTTTTCCTTATTAGGAACATGTTTCGGGTACCATCTTGTACCCATCCTCAGCCTTCCGGTTTTTGTGTCTGGTGAAGTACATATGTGTTGTTGGTTGACTATTATTATTGTGGCTTCCTGTTGGCTTCTGGTACTTCAAATTGGTTTTATTGTGTGTGATTGTGGTGTATGTGTTAGTCTTTTGTGTATTTTCGATGTTGAGTGCTTTGAATATTGTGTCATGTTTTGTATTGATTTGTATTTGTTCAGGTATTAGTTTGTTTTGTGTTTTATGTTCGTATATTTGTAAATTTTTCCAAATGTTCATTATGGTACCTTTGTGTGGTATATGTTTTATTAGTGTTACATTGGTTATGTCTGGGAATTCATGTCCTGTGTTTATTGCATGTGTGGCTAAATTGGATTTATATATTTCTGGTTTTTTGTATGCGTTTAAGTGTTCAAAATAACGTTTTTTCAGCTGTTGTTTTGTCTGTCCTGTGTAACATTTATTGCAATCTTGGCATTCAGTTTTGTATATACCGTCAGTTGTTGTGTTTTCCTGTTGGCCTTTGGCACTTTAGATTGGTATTATGGTGTGTGATTGTGGTGTAGATATTAGTGTTTTGTGTATGTTCGACGACACAATTTTCAAAGCACTCAACATCGAAAATACACAAAATACTAATATCTACACCACAATCACACACAATAATACCAATCTAAAGTGCCAAAGGCCAACAGGAAACCATAACAACAACCAACCAACCCGACACGCAAGTACTTCACAAGACTCAAAATTAGGAAGGCTGAGGATGGGAACACAAAGCAGCGTCCCGAAACATGTTCTAAATAAGGAGAAAACATCACGAGGTAAAGTCATTATAAATATTAAATATATTATATACATCAAGAAATATACTGAAGCAAAAAGTGTTTGAATATATATATACATATATATTGTAATAAAATAAATAAATGAGTGTGTGTTGATAATATACTTATTATGGAGTATGTGACTCCGATGCAATCAAACCCCTCTGTTTGGGCTAGCCAATTTGTAATAAAATAAATAAATAAGTTTTATTGTAATGTGTTTAATTGGTGTGTAATTGGTGTGGCTCTCGACGTCTTACTGGTCTGAAACACTTCCTTAAGTTTCCCAGCTGGTCGATTCCCAATGGTAGCAAGACTGGTCGAGTAGCGTAATGTTGATGAAGTAATATATATGTTCAGCTTCGCCGAAAGTTTCAAAACAAAATTTATTGTTTTGAAGGAAATTTAAAAACAAATTATGTTTATAAAAAAAATTATTTTAATTTTATTAATTAATTAATTAGGATCAATTAATTAATATAGGGCTGTGAAGTTTTAAACAATGTAATGCTCTTCTGAAAATTTTTATTAAAGTTTTAGTATATTTTAAATAAGCTATCACCACTCATAAGACTGTCTTCAAACCAATCGATACTTGTTTACCTTTTTATTTTAGGTTATCTTCTCTTACGGGTGGTAAAGTCCTTGTAGATTATCAATTAGAATTATATTATTGGTAATTAGTATTAGTGAAGAAATAAAGAACTATTAAGTATTGAAAAGTATTAATGTTTTTTATTAAGTAATAGCAATATTGACTCTTATCGATTAGTATCGATTCTCAGGATATCGAAAAAAGTTACAAGTATATGATATAAAAATTAAATAGGGTTCTTTAAACAGCCAGTTATTACCAAAGTCAGAGAAATCGGGCTAATATTTAAAAAGTATAACGTTACAATCAAATTAATAGTTATTAATAAACACAGACATTGAATAATAAATTGTAAATATAATAATTGTTTTCACCAAACAGCTGTGTCGAACTAGAAGGCGGGGTTCTGGCAATGATGAGACCAATATTGCAAATGGCTGCCGTGAAGTTAGTGAGATGTCATTCGTATATTGGACGTTCCAAATAAAAGATTTTCCTGTAGTATTCCTGTTCTGATGTCTGCGAATCTCTTGTAAAATGTTGTGTAGTGTCTAGTGTACTGTTTCTGAGTTGTATTTAGTGTATCCGTATAATTATTAGTTCAAACACTTTCCCCGGTTCCATCACTAATTTGGGTTAATGTATTACACAGTTTTCTTGTGTTTTGTGGTGTTTTTCAGAGTAGATTTATATTGTTCTGTGTTATGGAGTGTTACTTGATTGTTTCTGTTATAATATGATAGTTTTAGAAGTATTTTACAAGTCACTCGCGATTTCACAATAACGTACTATACACTCGCTTTGTATGTCTATTATAGGTTAGGTTATGCACGTTACCAAACGTATGTCATGTTAACCGTTCAAAAACCAATAATTAATTAACTGTTTCCTCCAGTTTCAATTAAACTCTTAGCCCATATAATATTATCCTTAACATTGTTCAAATATTTTTTCACATCCTGTGTGCACTTTTATATTTTCACTATATGAATGCCTAAACTTTGGTTATTTGTCAATTTTATTCACTAGATTTGATTTAAATTAATCTTTCAGTTCATTCTGGTTATTTTCAGATTAAATAATGCCATTTTATAGTGTTTTCTGTCCGAAAAATAGTAATTTTACTTTCAGTTTGATATACTCTGATAAGTCAAACATTTCCAAAATTTACTTCCTGTTATAATGTAAATTCAGCCATTTTATCAGTTATATTTAATATTAATAATCCTATATTGTATTAAAAGGTTCATATTCCCTTATTTTCTGGTAGTTAATTGAATTAGTTGTATCCTGAAACATTATTCAGGAATATATGACTCCCATGTCCAAATTTCTGAGTCTAGTCATTCTCATTTTTATTTACAATTCTGAATATAATTTATTAAAATCTCTCTAAATGGTATGTGCAATTATATGGCATGATCTCAAGTTTATTTTGTCTAAACCCCTTTTGTTTATTTGCATTTAAATGAGCAATTTCTCTGTTTTGATGAAGTTTGGTTTCCATTCTTTTGGCCTATGATTTTTTAACAATTTTTCTTACAAAACAATTTACAAACAATATATGATGTGTGATACCCTCTCTGACTTTTACAAATAGTATTATAAATTAAACATGTTTTTAAATTACACAAAAACAATTAGTATTGGTTACAATACAAACAATAGTTAAAACAAATAAAGAATTTTTTTTTTTTAAAATAAATGGTTGTCTTCAAGTCAGACATTTTGCAACACAATCCTTATTTCTAAACATGGAAATATGGCTTACAAAAAAGGTTTTTTTTACTAACTAACATCTTAATTACTCTCTACTATTTACAAGTGGTAACTATTTTTATAGTTCTGATGTTAGTTGTTTCAGACCCAAACAAATGGCCTTATATCTAATACATTTTTAAACATTCTTGTACTATATACATAAAAAACCTTATATTTATATTCTTATTTCTAACTATTATTATAAGTAGGATTCTACAGTTTTTATACTGTCTTTTACATTGTCTTTGGGGAATTGTACCCTGTCATTAACAAATAAATAGTATTAATTGTTCAAAAGGTATTATGAACTCTGTTTTTCTTTTTTCATGTAAAACAAAATGTTATTTTAAACAGATTCATGTCTTATGAACAACATATTGTCACAGTACTTATTTTAAGTCATTGAAAAATGCATATTTCATTGCATCCAATGTTTGTGATTGCCAAGAATGAAACACAAGGTTCATTTTTTATAATACCCAAAACTATCACTGGTTCACTTTGCACTTATATATTATGTTAATGCTAAATGGTCGTATAGTCTTATTAACATAATAAATTGGTTAGCGTTTTTCAATGGAGATTTGTTCCATGGGTACTATATTATTGTTTCGTCTTAGTTCACAGGAAACTTTTACTTTATACACTCCTCTCTCTTAAATTTGTATACATGTGGTTTTTATTTCGTTATACTTTTATTTTTAGATATTTATTTTGGGGATATAGGGATTTGGGTGTCTTTTATAAGAGCATGACATCTTCTTCAGGATGCTGCCCTTTTCTTCTTTCTTCAGTCTTCTTTTCTCCTGCCTTCTGGGACTGGTATCTTCTCCATCTTCTTCTTGATGCCATCAGGTTTCTTGGGATCTTCTTCTTTATTTCAGAAATACACCACCTGTATTGTTTGATCTTGGCTTATTTTAGGGTTTCTATTCTATTTATTCTCCCTCGTTGTGGGTTTGGTCATATTGTGTACTGCTTTGTTATTTACTATTTTACCTTCCTGGGTTATACCTAGAAAACCTTTGGTTATGAGACTGGTTTTGGATGACTCATCGCTAGTAACTCCTTTTACTTGAACTTGTATTTTCTTTATAATAATGATTTCTTTCCACAGTTGCTATGAATTAATCTATTTATATTAAACTTAATGCTTTCTTCCAAATTTAAATATTATAACTTCATTATTTTAATGATCAATTGCCATTCAATATTATGCTTATATCTGTCATGCTACAATATATATATGGTATACACATACCATACACATGGCACGCGCCCCCCCACACACACACATACACAGACACACATATACACACATCGTAGTCATTCATGCCTGTCTATAAACTAGGTTTCCGTATAAATATTTTTCATTAAAATCTCGTTCATAAGGAGGCTTTTAATTAACGTCCAGGGGAGCGGCGTGTGTATTTACAATTAGATTGCTGCCTTCGTGCGCTGTGCAGAGCAGGGTTGTTTACAAAAATCTGTATTTTTCTGTTTCCTCTCTTTGAAAGCTAAAGTAAAGAAGAAACTCTCTGGCAAACATCTGCGAGATTAAAACGAAAATGCTCATAAAAGGGGCTGACATTTATTTAGTAGAACGTTTACATTCATCTGTTTTTATTTTAATCTGGAGACTGTTGCTTTTTAATATCTTTCCACGGGTTGCGTTGAGTTTCTTCATGAAAGGACGGCTCGCTGTGGATTTAGCCACCGCTCGCGACGTAGTAATCTTTAGTCTACTCTAGATTTATGCAACACTTTGCTACCACGAATGAAAAGCTTAAAACACGTATCAACTCTCTATTGCACAGAGCCGTCCGTAATGATCAGATAATTTTTGTGATTACTTTTTATTTGTCCATGTTTTAATCTTTTCCTTCTTCTAATTATTTCAGGGTTATATTAGTAATTGGTGTTTGTCCTAAGGCAGGTCTTTAAATGGTAAAAGCTCTCCAAGCTGTCCTATCGCATGCCTGTCTTTTCGTTTCTTCGTAACACCATCTAATTTTAATGCTATCTATTAACTTCATTCTTCTACGCCATCTTCTTTTTCCTCCTTCTATGACACCCTCCATGGCAGTTGTAAGCAAGCAGTCTCTTCTTACACAATGATCTAACCAATTCCTTTTCCTATTTTCTGTTACCTTCAGGATTCTTCTCTCTTCCTCTATTCTTTTTAAAACTTCATCATTCCTTATTTTATCAACCTACCTCACTTTTTACATTGCTCGCCAAACCCACATCTCAAATGCTTCTAATCTTCTCTCATCCTCCTTCCTCAATGTCCATGTCTCTCCACACACAACATTTGGCCAACCTTTTTCTTAAATTCTTATTAATTTGCCACACAGCAGTCTTTTCTTCCCATTAAATGCCTCTTCGCTATAGCAATTCTTGCTCCATTTTAACGAGTGCAGGACATCTCTTTAGGGTTAATTGTTTAAAATTCCATTAACAGCCGTGTATTCCTTAAAATATGGCTGTCTTGGATTGTAAATATTTGAATTTAACTGCCGGACTTTAGCTTCACAGAAACAAATCTATATGAAACGTTTCGTCCATCCAAACAATCCTCACCCGATTTCAGGCAAATTACAAACTAATAGGCTCCTGCCGTCCCGCTTTTAAAGAAAAATCCTGCATCCCAATCGTACAAGTCCGACGCAGCGCAGCAGCGCAACACTTCGTGCGTTGATCAGCTTCGACTAATCCTGGTCCTGCGCTTTCCACTGCTTCCTGTTCTGTCGTCATGCCGGGTCACTCTTATGTGGCCACAGTTTCCAGGGAAACTTCCGACGATGCAAAGTTTGTCCGCAACTTTTTGACCAGCTACGACCTTAAGAAAGTAACACCCGCCTTCAGGTCTATCACAGATCGTCTGGAAACTGCCGACCGTACTGAGAGGTTCATGCTCTTAGTGGAAGCCTGCGAATTCATAGGTCTTCTGCAAGCTGAGTCCTTAAACGCGACCTCTTGCTCGTAGCCCAGAATGCTAATGCAGTCGGTCCCAAGTATTCCGATCTTCTGGAGTTCCTGACTCGGTTCAAGCCCGACGTACTTCTCTTGTCCGAGATCCACCTGACCCCACCGAACCGGTTCCGGTTACCCAATTACGTGTTGTATAGGGGTTGACAGAGTCGGGCGACAAGGGGGCGGCACAGCGATCGCGGTGAGGACCTCAATAGGGCACCATCATGTCGCTTTGCCATCAGCGTAGTCACGTCGAGACCACAGCCATTGAGCTCTTGGCGGCGTCCTCGTGGTTTCAGTTTATAAGCCCCCCCCCAACGTTGAACTTGTTGTCGGCGACCTTGAGGTCATCTTCAATTTCCACCGTATTGTTATTGTGGCCGGCGACCTGAACTGCAAGCATCGCGTTTGGAATAGTCGATTGACAACTCCGAAATGGAAGCGCTTGCTCAGGTATGTTGAATCCCGCCGGGCAACGGTGGTTAGTCCAGCGCAACTTTCCGTCTAGGCCTAACGCGACTACCGACGTTCTGGATATTGCGGTTATCCAGGGTATTCCCTACCAGGTCGAGATATTCTCGCTTACGGAGCTGACATCCGACCACAACCTCATCTTGATCCACGTCGCTACCCAGCACTTCACCGCACGGGAAAAAAGGAAGGTCGTCGATTGGGCACGCTACGGCCGGCGCTTTGCCATCACTTGCCGCCAGCTGACCGACTCGAAACCGTCCGCCTCATCGACGAAGCTGTTTGATGAGTGAATAAGAGTATAACGTAGAGGATTTAACCTTCAATCATAAATTGCATCAGAAATGAGCAGTTGGTGTGGACACTCTCAATGTGCTTGACTTGTTGAGTGATTTTCTTCTTACCAACAGTAGCATTAAAATCTGGTGACATGTTTGGTTTGCTTTTTGTACCCGATGGCTGAGGTAATTATTGAACCTAGCCTTGACTTGTTCTGTCTTCCTTCCCAGTTAATATACAGGGGATTTAATCTTTCAATTTAACCTATAGGTACTGCAGGTCAACTTTCAATGTATTACCTGGTCGCATACGATATCTGCTAGGGCCGGCCGTAAGAAAGTTGTCCAGATCCCTTGTCGATCATAGTTAAATTTTCGTGCAATACACGTTTCACAGTACCGTCCAAAAACAAAGACAGAAAGTCTATTTCTCAACAGACTAGAAGGGAAGCGAAGGGAAATTGGCGGTCAGTAAACTTTGGGCACTAGCTGAAATCCATCATCGAGAACGCTTCGTATCTCTTATATGTAACAGCAAGGTGCGTCAGACGAGTGCACTATGTGTGACTGTAGAAAATATGCGCTGTCTAGTTTTTGGGCCGTAGACGACCTGCCGTTCTGGGAGTTCTTAAAAACCGCAGCTCGATTAGCAACGAGAAATCAATCCTGGATCCGAGTCGCTCTCATACAAACATTTTGTCAGACTCGAAGCTTCCGCCTTTCGTTTCGTACTGTTTATGTCTTTAAAACTTGAACTCTTCTCGGTGTCACTAAACGAGCGCAGCAAGTTCTTAGTTTTAACTTGACCGTCAGGCATTTGACACTCTGTCTATCTGTTTAAATTCACGATAACTTTTTAATGAATCAACTGATTTTCATAAGACTTGACATGCTATCAAAACATTTACTCTACAGACCCATATGGTTTTACAGATTGATCATCCCAAAATTAAGGGGGCGAGAGGCAAAAATGTGAGGGTTCAAATTTTGATAAATTTGCTAAAGTTCATATGGGGTTTCAAATTAAAAAGAATTTTAACTAAAATAGAAATGTAGTGTTAATTTTTAAAAAAATTTTAAAAATTTGGAACGCCAGGGCCTATAAGGTGATAGAAGTGTTAAATTTGCTAATTCCACGTGGGATGTAAAATTAAAGAGAAGTGTAACGAAAACATGTAGTGTACAGTTTTGGAAATATCAAAACTTTGTAACCCCAGGGCCCAAAAATGAGATCAAAAACTTGACACATTTTTAAAAATCCATCCGGCTTTTAGGCTAAATAGAATTTTAACACAAATCTGAAATTTGGAATTTGGTAAACGCTAATTTGGAAATTTTAGCGTTTATTGTGTGATTGCTCTACAACTGTTGTTAACCAAAAAGTAGGAGGATACTCGGAACTTTCGTAATTTGTTGATAATTGAAAAATTATCTTATATCTTATTTTATTTAATAATAAATGTATTTTGTACAAAATAGTGAGAGTGTTCTGCAGCTCAGGGAGCATGCTAGTATAATGCAGCGTCGAGGACAGAATATTTTGGTTTCCGATTTCCAAACGTGTTCGACATTCCCTGATTCTTCAGTCTGACCGCCTACGGTATGTTATTGCGGGCGTTTCGCTGAGCTTCGTGTCATCAGTGAATATCATGACAACGGTCGACCTTCGTGTCATGAGACAGACCGAACGAAAGTCATGACACTAGAGATGACGTCAGCAGCTGAAGTCGGAGTCGAAGCAATGTCTGAAATCTTGTATGACAAAGCACGGGTCGACAGTTTAACATAAAAAATAGCTTGATACTCCTTTCCGTGTGCCTGGTATTGAATAGTATTCTCACCCCAAAGATTTCAATCCACAAAGCAATATAGTCTTATAAATTGACGTCAAAAATTTGATGGTATATGATGTTTTGTTTACAGATTTACGGTTGGAAACCGGAATTCTTCAATGACACAGTGAATCTGCCTAAAAACATGCCCGAAGATCTCAAAAACCACATCGCTACTCAGAAAAGTATTAACCCGTTACTTGTGAGTATAAATACATATTTTATATAAGGATATCGCATATACGTTTGGGAAATATTACATCCTAAAGTTTACAAGTACTGTAGGGATGTAAACTGAGTTACTGTATTATAAAGAATCCTACGAAAGATTGGAAAAAATTGCATTTTTATATTTTTTAGAAAGATTCACTATTAAAATACTTCAAAAGGAAAAAGTATTTTATAAAACTGTTTAGAATTTAATTCTAAAGAATTCGATGTAAATAAAATTAATAATTAAGAAACTTTTGCGCCAGAAAGGTAAGTTAAATTTAGGCTTATTTTTCTCTACACTAAAAAAAAAAAATTATTTAAGTCATTTAAAAGGAAAAATAATTCATTTTGAACACTGTAGTAGAGTTATACTAAATTATTCAAATGAGATTTTGAGCGCACGTTTTTCGATTTTTCGTTAGATTATAATGAGATTTAATTAGGTAAAATTCCATCAGAAATCATTATCTATGTATTGCATAATAAATCTAGATGCTTTGGAATAAATGGAGATATAACTGAAGACAGTCAAGGTAATGGCATTCTGCTTTGGAATAAACTTTGGAAAGATCGCCACTGCAAAATCGTGTCATCCCACGGCACCTACGTATAAGGTGCAAGCGAAGATGTTTATTAATGACAGAAGAATTGCTGAAGTATAATGTTTCAAATATCTGACGTTTTATGTTAGCTTTGACTTTGACAGGGAGTTTCAAAAAATTTCAACAAGAAAGTTCCTAAATTTTAAGACCAAAACATTCATGGGGATCCTGGACATCGACTATGAGAGATGTCACTCACATGAAACCATGGAAATGAAATTCTGTAAGTGTGTGAAAGCGTGTAGAAGAATGTGAAACGAGCAGATCAGAATTGATTTACAATTATTTTAAATCAATGAAAGAATAAACGAACAGAGAGAGAGAAGTGAAGAAGACATCTCGACATAATGAAGAAATTTAAAATTGTCTGCCGCTGTATACCAAGGGGAAGAACAGCAAGCCAATAGACATATTTTCATGAAAGGGAGGCAGAAGAAAAGATAAAGAAGAAGAAGAAGAAGAAAAAGAAGAAGAAGAAGAAGAAGAAGAAGAAGAAGAAGAAGAAAATCAACAACAACCAAAAAAACAATAACAACACCATCATCATCAACAACAACAACAACAACAACAACAACAACAACAACAACAACAACAACAACAACAACAAGAATAAGAAGAACATGAAGAACAAGAAGATGAGGAGAGAAAAAGGAGGACGATAAGAAGAAGAAGGAAGAGGAAGAGGAGGAGAAAAAAGGGGAACGATAAGAAGAAGAAGAAGGAGGAGGAAGAGGAGGAGGTGGAGGATGAGTAAAACGACGACGAGCAGAAGAAGAAGAAGAAAGAGAAGAAGAAGAAGAAGGAGGATGAGGATAAGAAGAATTAGGAGACATATCAAGAAAGAGAAGGAGAAAAAGGACGAGTAGTAGGAGGAGGAGTAGAGGAAGAGGAAGCGGAATAAGAAGATGTAGAAGAAATTGAAGAAGAAGAAGGAGGGGGTAGAGAAGGAGGAGAAGAAGGAGGAGGAGGAGGAGGAGGAGGAGGAGGAGGAGGAGGAGGAGGAGGAGGAGGAGAAGAAGAAGAAGAAGAAGAAGAAGAAGAAGAAGAAGAAGAAGAAGAAGAAGAAGAAGAAGAAGAAGAATATTCTTACGAACACTCATTATCGTTATAATTTAAAAACCACAATTTTTTAATCGTCTTTAGGTGAGGTTAATTTAAAGTGCGGTTTTATTTTAAGTGGGTGGGGTTTTTTTTTGGTGAGGTGGGGTGTTGTTATTTGTTAAAATTTACATCAAACTATATATCAAAACCAAGATATCGACGAACTGTAAACCTAAAAGGACGAAACGATAAATGTTAATTAAAGTTTAAATTAAATTAAAATAAAATAATTATCATTTTATTATCATAATAAAATACATATTATGGATCATTCCAAGATGTTCGGCTTGCTGAGCGTGAGAAGCTCCATACGGACCACTATAACGACCTTCGGTTACCTCACCTGAAGACGACCACAGATTGTCAGTGGCTTTGGTCGAAAAGTTGTGGCGTTTGAAATTAATGTAGAACTAAAATAATGTCATCAAGAATTAAAAAAAAAAACATTCTTTTTATGACGAAGGGAATAGGGTAGGTGACTAATCTGTTCGGGAATGCTGTATTAAGCCTGGCGAATAAGATACATTAGTATAAACTAGTCATGAAATGTTGATCGTACTTGTTGGCACTGAACTGTAGCAGACCAAGACAAAAACGTAGATACCACGATATAGTTTTGTACCGCCAGAACTGACTGAGTTTAATTGAAACACCTGTTTGCAGACAGTGATTTGGACCGGACACACACACACATACTCTCTCTCTCTCTCTCTCTCTCTCTCTCTCTCTCTCTCTCTCTCGGCACTAATTAAGTCGCTTTGATGTTATCGATGCGTGTGCGGCCGTGATAGTCAGTGCCATATGGCTCGTCTTGCTCTGTTCCAATGTTAGTCAATCAACGACGGAGTCACTACAACTGTAAGGGTAATTAATTAACGAGTTTTAGTGATGTAATCTCGATCGTACAAATTTGTGGCTTTTACCGCAAAGTGGAACACTGACGGATTTTAAAATTAATACAGGTTTTATTTTTCAGTAAAACTAAACGTTTTGCTTCTCTCCTTCTCTCTCTCTCTCTCTCTCTCTCTCTCTCTCTCTCTCTCTCTCTCTCTCTCTCTCTCTCTCTCTCTCTCTCTCTCTCTCTCTCTCTCTCTCTCTCTCTCTCTCTCCTCTGTCTGCCTGTCTGTCTGTCTGTCTACCTGTCTGTCTACCTGTCTGTCTGTCTGTCTCTCTCTCTCTCTCTCTCTCTCTCTCTCTCTCTCTCTCTCTCTCTCTCTCTCTCTCTCTCTCCTCACTCTGTCTCTCTCTCTCACACTCTCGCCCTCTCACCCTGCCCCCTCTCTTTCTATGTCTATCCGTGTGCCCTCAGTCGCCCGACTTGTTTGATATAGTCGTGCACCTCCCCTTATCCTAAGCCAAACCCTTCATTTCCAGATATACGTATACAAACTTCCACATCATCAACAATCTGCCTCAGGTATTCCACTCTTTGCCCTTGCCTGCAGATTTTCCCCATTCACTGTACCCAGCATTGTTTGTTGTTGTTGTTGTTCTTCTTCTTCTACTTCTTTTTCTTCTCCTCCTATCATAAGCATTGAGCGATTGGTACGTTGCAATTCATTCTTACTTGGACTACCAGGGTGTTATACCGAAGCATGTTTTTTAGATGATGCTCTATTTACTGACCCCTCCAAAAGGAGGACTGCGCCACCACCGCCAGCTTAGCGGTACCAAAGTACATGTACGCTGACGTTGTGTGGTCTTCGTCTGTAACCCTGGACAAAGGTAATGTATATTATACTCCGCATTACTGGTTCCTTAGCAACCGACATACAAGTCGGGTCCACTGACTCGCGTCGTGGTGAGTTTTGCCTAAATGGGTTACGAGAAAACGTCTCTTGTTGCCTTACGCCGGGGTTAATGTTCGTATATTAAGCCGCAACAAAGGCTTGTGGATTTATACGAAATTTAAATGAAATTTCTAAGATCTGTGACAGGCTGTGTTACAAGAGACAGGATACAAAATCTAACCATTAGACAGAATTTAAATGTATAACCAGATAGCACAACACGGAGAAAAGTATAGAGAAAAACGAAAAGAACACATGAGCAAAATGCTAAGAGCAGGATGTATTTAAAAACAAGATTCAACGTGACAAGCAATAGGTAGAAGTGTGTGATGTCCGAGGAGCAGACGAGGGGTAGTCACAGTAGTCAGGATTGTCTAATCTTTGAACGAAAATCGGCGGAGGCGTCGAAAATAATAACTTTTACATTTATTAAACTTTCTATTATAATTGTTATTATGTTAATGTATCATTTTCTATAGAAGTAACTAGACGTTTCTTGCAGTAATTATATAAATTTGTTATGTTATTCAATTTGTTTCTTCTGCAAGTAGTATAATTTCGTATATTCTTTTAATTAACAAAAAAAAAAAGAATATACGTAATTATACTACTTGCAGAAGAAACAAATTGAATAACATCACAAATTTATGTTAATGTAATACAACATAATTTATTATAGTACAATTAATATAAAATATTTAATATAACATGAATATATTATATTACATATTATATAGATTATATTATAGGCCTGTTTATAATATATTTATTATATTACACTACTTTATGATATGTAGCCCATTTGTTTTATTTTTGTTTTTCTATGTTAATAATAAAACAATGTTATATAGGCTATATTTCTTAAACAAGAATATATTATTTATTTAACTTTTTATATTTACGTTATCTTAAAAATTATGTTGTGAAAAATTTAAATAAATTTTCTTTAATAATATGAATTTTTGTTGTTAAACTAAGTGAAGAGAATTTTAGTAACGTTACGCTACTTTTGTTTTAATCCTTAGAAATTTATTTATTTTTTTTATGCTTATTTACAAGGCATAAAAATGAATACTGGTTTAAATTGATTTTTACGCCATTATTAAAATTGTCAAAACTAAACATCGCTCGTTGTAAACTCTGTTCGCAGAGAAAAATCTCTTAAACTGAGAAATATTTCAGCTTAGTTGTTTTTGCGTTGCTGAGTTCTGCACAATTTAATATTTTTCCCTCTCTCTCTCTCTCTCTCTCTGCTTCCAGTTAAACACAGTATGGGTGACATGCGAAGGGGAGAGCAGCGTCGACAAAGAAAACATGGGCGAAATCAGATACATCCCCCGGCAAGGATTCCCAGGATATTTTTATCCCTACATCAACACCGAGGGGTATCTCAGCCCTCTCATAGCTATACACTTCAAACGGCCGAAAAGTAAGTAAAATAAGCCAGCACGCGTGCGCGCGCGCGCACACACACACACACTCGCTTAAATTGATTTATGTGGTTTCTTAAAGTTGTTATCTCTTATGCTACATTCATTCAGTTTTGTTACAGCGGTTAATGCTTAATGTTTCATGTATGATACGAAACGCTAAAAGATACACTGAATTAAACAAGGCAGAACATATTACTGAATTTTTATACGTCTAGTAAGTAAATAAACAACAACAAAAAAGAATAAATACTAGCAGAATAAAAGCAACAAAGTATTCAGTGAAATAAAGCCAAAAATCTGCTGAAAATATTAATGAAAAATGGAAAACAACATTAGTAATTGTAAATATCTATGCTATAATGTGTCTTACATTACAAACAATGTTGTGAGTAAGCTACATAAGTTCAACCATATGTGCGGGGCCGTCAGGCGAACTCTAAAGTCAACGAGTAAAACAACACACCTGAAATTCTACAAGGTGATGGGCCTCCCCACACTTCTCTATGAGTCTGAGACTTTCATATAGTGGAGACTTTCATATTGTATTGTTAGTAAATCTGATGAAGTATAAAAACAAAGAAGAAGAAGAAGAAGAAGAAGAAGAAGAAGAAGAAGGAGGAGGAGGAGGAGGAGGAGGAGGAGGAGGAGGAGGAGGAGGAGGAGGAGCAGGAGGAGAAGAAGAAGAAGAAGAAGAAGAAGAAGAAGAAGAAGAAGAAGAAGAAGAAGAAGACTTTAACAATGTCCCAGGCCAGTCGCATTTAACCGGCCGAAATGAGATTCCCCAGGCACGTGGCAGTGTATACTCTTCAAGATTGTAGAAGAAATGCATATATACGGTAGGAAGTGAATATTTTAATAGCCCAATATCAGCTAAATGGTTGGGACATCGCAACCGAATAGACTGCCGTATCACCAAACAACTATTGAATCATACGCCGAAAAGACGGAGAAATGTGGGGCGCCCGAAGAAGCGTTGGAGTGAGCAGTTCTATCTATTTTCTCGGACTGGAACAAACAGTTTTTGGTTTCTTTTTTGTCGAAGATGATGATGAAGTGCAAAAATATAAACCTTAGTCGACTGTCTTTACTAAGCAGGTTCTAGCAACAAATTAAAAAAAAAACATGGATGAGAAACGAAATATTGATATTAATGAAAAAGAGGAGAGTACGTTAAAACAAAAAAGATAAGAGAAACAAAAGACGAGTTCCACGTTGATAAATGTTCAGAGTTAGGAGAACTGATGGAGAAGAATGACAGTTTTAATACGCATAAGATCAAAGAATTAAAAGAAGTAAATAAATAAAAGAAGTAGAGGCCATATACTGATTGATAAACATGTAAAAACGACACTAAACATGGATACATGATACTAAAAGAAAATTGTAGAGATGGAACGAATATATTCAAGAATTTTCTGAGTATGAAAGTCAGCTGGAAGTTGAGATTAAGTAAAGAAGCAGGAGAGATAGTCCGGATATAACAAATAAAGAAATTATGTATGCAATAAAGCGCGGAGGAAGATATAACCTCGTCGTCATCATCACCACCACCACCACCACCACCACCACCACCACCACCACCACCACCACCACCACCACCATCATCATCATCATCATCATCATCATCATCATCACCATCATCATCATCATCTTAGCATCACGGCAAAGGCAAGACGCTGCCTGTTCCGCCTTCAAAGATCCTGCAGCCATCTCTACCCACACACCTATGTCTTATATTTCCAAACTCGTTTAGACAGTCTTGAATCTGGCATTATTTATAAGCGTTTTCTTCCAACGTAGATCTTTTAATCTTTCATTCATGTTAAAACATAAAAAAATCTTCTCTTATGACTTCTTTTTGTATATAATAAAGTTTAGAACATCTTTTAACTCTTCTTTAGAATGCCATTTTTGAGGTGTTGATCGATAAATTATTATGCTACGGTTGTATTCTGCCGCTCGCTCCCACTATGCATCCAGTCCCAATGACGTCACTCGGAGTTGCCAACAGTTGCTCCGTCCGCTGTGCTATGTTATCGTAATTCTTAATTGAAACAGTAATAATAATGCAAAGATAACACCAAACAGATATATTCCTTTTAACAATATTTATTAAAATAAAGTATTGATTAATTACTTCTCGTTTTTCTTTACTGTAATTACAGATTATGACAAAATCAAGCGTCTTTATTCATAAGTTGGTAGTAGCTAAAATATTATGCTCTATGCTGGATTCGACAAGCAAAAGAATGATGCAGTTTGTTTTTATTTCAATGAAATAAATAATCTCAGGGCGTATTTGGTTCGGAAATTATGGTTAAACAAATAATACAACTCTTAAAATCAAAATACAAACTTCACAATATAAGGATATTACAAGGTTTTGATGTGTATAGTGCAAACTGGTAGTCGTGTTTGTGTTACTCACTATTATAGGTTATGAACAGTTTAGATGCTTATTAGTTATCGTTAAAGTTTTTATGGTGTTCAAAAAAGGTGTAATACTCAATTGGTGTTATTTCAAGTGTGTTTTAGTGTTGGTGTAGGATAGTGTCTGTAGTTTATTTATTGTTTAATTCCTAAATAGTTGTGTACACAAGTGTAGGTGTTGTCACATAAGATAATAAATTGTTCAGATTCACCAGATCCTCTTCTTTATTCTTCCAGGACGAAGATAGGGTCCTAGTCTTCTTTGCTTCTTCTCCCCGGATCTAAATTCTTCTGAATTAAATTCTTGAAGTTCTTTTGTTATTATAACATTTTGTATTGACTATACCAATTCGTTTTACAAAGTCTGGTATCTGTTTTCACTATTTAAAATATAATTATCTGAGACGTTTTATAACGCATCTGTCTTCAATGACGGTTGTTAAAGAAGTCCTATTTTATTTATCAGAATTTTCGGTTGCTAAGGTAAAACTTGAAATCTGGTTGGTTGATTCAGATATACATTGTCATACAAATTCATTATTTTAATGTCTGAATTTGGTCAAAAACTTTAAAATTAGTATAACGTTTTTGTACTGATTGGGAATGTAAAACTAATAGCATCATTATTTCGGTCTTAACATTTGTGACATACAGACACCAAACATGCCTATTTTTGCTTAAGAAATACTGATGTTACATTTTTTGTTATCTGAATTTGTCTTAAATAACTTAAAACTGATTATTTCGATTCCATATTTGTTGTGTATACTATTAATTATAAACCTATCCATATTACAACATTTGTTTTATAAAGTTCTAACAGTATTTCCCAAAATTTACAAAATTCCAAAGTTTTTATAGACCTATGTCTTGACATGTTAAATTTCTATTTTTTGTTATTGTAACACCTATTAACAATGCAACTACCATCAAAACTACTCCCTATAACTCTATTAGTATTATTATTTAAAATATAACAATAATTAATACTGTAACATTATAAAATAAACCATAATTCACATTTTGTGATTAAACAATTTGCATATGTCTGGTTGAATACATCCTGCATAAGGCATATCATACACTCATTACTTAATAAAACTATAAATAACATCAACACAACTTAATCTTATTTTTAAAACATAAAAAAGGAAAGTTTAATCATTTAATAATGATTTATAATTTCTATTCTTTTCTCATGAAGTTCAGCCATTGCTGTACTAGGTAATTTTACCATTTTTTGTTTTTGTTTTATACATTTGAGAATTATTATGTGATTATACATTATTTATTTGATAACATTATGTCCACTATTATTTACAGTTAGTTGCATGTTTCCATGTATCTATAACA
This sequence comes from Magicicada septendecula, assembly GCA_034769895.1. Classification (NCBI taxonomy): domain Eukaryota; kingdom Metazoa; phylum Arthropoda; class Insecta; order Hemiptera; family Cicadidae; genus Magicicada; species Magicicada septendecula. The sequence goes on from CM068371.1 coordinate 466,241,515, forward strand.
ATTGTTTTGTTGTATTATTTCATTATATCATTTAGTTAACAATTTACTAATATATTATTTTACATTATATTGTATATTTGGGCCTATTATCCCTCAATTTGTATTTTGATTATTTTTATATTTTGATACATTTAATAAAACAATTTGTTTACTTATAGTAATGGTACATAATGCTGTCTGTCTTTATAAGTATTATTCTTGTAATTATTTGAAATTCATGTCATGATCGGGGCATTTTGCATCGCTTTACCTAAACATTAATTTGGGTACTGTCAGTTATAGTCCAAGTCAGTCTAAAGCAGTTATTTGTTCATCTTCATTATCATTTTTAAAAGATATTTTTCTTCTTGTTAAGTTTCTTATCCATGATCTTCATTTAATCTCGTACGATATCAAGCTATGCCAAATGTAATGTTACAATATATATCAATGTGCTTTTGTCGACCTCCTCATTGAATTGTATTTACAGAGCCCTATTGTTTTTCTGGATATGATTAGTTTGCGTCGTTTCTCTTAATTGGCGCTTCTGCGTTTCGACACACTCCTGAGGAAAACATTAGAGCAGATGAATGAAGAGAAAGATTGCCGTCGTACGCGGAAAACCAATTTCTAAAATAAATATGTACAAAGGATATTCAAAAATTAACCCAAGATTTTCAAGTAAAGTAACAATTAAAATATGAAAAAATATTTTGTCATATAAAACGTTATATAGAAGTGTGTATTTTACTATCGACCGGAATGTAGCATAATCATATAGATGACTTGGCTTCACCGTAAAACCTTGCATCCAACCGGAAGCGACCGTCTTTCACACCGACACGTTTGGTGCTTCCGTCGCTTCCGTCTTTACATTAACCAAGGGCCTCTAGTTTGACCCCGATCAACCGTTTGTAGGCATACAGTTCGATAAGACAAAATTAACATAGTGCCTAAATAAATAAATGGCCAAACATTTTACAATATAAATAAACTGTGTACATTTACTCTAAACAATTTGAACAAAAAATTTCAACGAAACGTACAATAATTAAACTGAAATAAATGCTAGAATAGGAACGTAAAATTGTAATAAAATAAAGTATTTACACATATCAAGAAAAGTCATATATTTATTTTAGGATACATAAAACAGACAATAGTTGACAATGTCCGTCATCGTGCAATACAGGTTGCAGCAAATTATACATACAGTGCTGTAATATTGTGTACTGTTTAAACATTGATTAATATCTAATTATTGTGGCAAACCCGCGCCAGCTGTCACTTCATCATTCCACTGCCAGTAGGATTGTGCGTTACCGTGCGCGAGTTTTGTTTATAAATAATTCAAACGTTGTTGATGCGCGCCGCCAAGGGATTATTGTAGTCGTTTGTCGGAGCACAAAAAGTATATACACCCACGTTAAGCCGAAGCGGATGTTATATGGAAAGCCGGAACGTACGGCCTGCCTAATCCTGGGGGACGATGTGTGTCGTCGTCACGAATCTGCGACTGTGTTTGTTTTGCATAACTCTGTGCGTTTCTCATATCTCTCTCTCTCGGTCTGTATTGTATAATCTCTGCCTTCTTGTGAATGTCATGTGTGACCAATCCTCAGGCCACTACATTGTTGAGTATCGATTGTTGCAGATCGAAATTTCGCAAAAATAACTCCATATTTTGTCGGTTGGTTTTCTCTGAAATCTATATTTTACAGTTAGTAAACTTCCAATTAACTTTAGATTTGTTGACAAAGAAAAGGCATTCAACAAAATTTAATTTATTTTAATTTTATTTGTTTTAGATTCAATATTTAGTGACAGGGATAAAAAGCGATAGTCATTAGCGGAAAAGACGAACAACACCCAACAAAACAGTAGTAAAATTGAGACAATAGGAAAAACTTATTTAAACACAATAATGTCACATAATAGAAGGCTAGCTGATGAAATCATAGAAGGTATAACAGCAGCAGGATAAAAAATGCGTTCTCGCAAAATAGAGAAATTCCGTCAAACAACACGAGTTGATTTATTCAGAAAAGTATTTGTCTCCACAATTACATATTACATAGGGCTACGTTGAGGTGATAGATAACTTACGGTGGCTACGTCGCGTTATGATGACGCAACTCCTTCGACTTATCCAGACACGTATTCGAGACGTTTGTCGGTTATTCTACCGGGATTCGGTCTGCGATATGTAGTACAAAGTCTGGGGGGGGGGGAACTGACATATTTTCCGGAGCCTTCCAGCGGCCTGTAACTATGCAACTATTCTCAACGCGTATGTTTCCTTGACGTCTTAATTCACATGCGTATAACAAAGTAGGAAGTATCATCAGTTTAAAAATTACACGTGCACGTGCACGGATACACACAGGCCAGAGGTACAGTAAGACATGAAACGGTTCGCTCAGATCGTAGTAGGGGCAGGGATGAGGGATGACAGTGGAGGATGTTAGGTATGAGATGACGAACCATGACACACAACCATGTGACACAACAACCAAGCAGCTGTTCAGAGCATAAAATAATTGGTCTCAAAAGCAACGCGTCAAAGCTACGCATGCGCAATGAGATCTTTCGATACAGCACAACCAGACACCCGTTTCATGTCTTATTATTTCAGCTGTAAAATACTGCACTTTATATTAGTGATGTGGATGTTACAAATAGTTTAATAACAGACAGTCTAAACAAGTTGCACAATAAAGTAGTTTCGCAACGAACTAATAAGTAATAATAACTAAAAATCAATTAAAAAATAACTAACAACTATAATTTAACTAATAATTAATTAGTAATTAAATAAACTCAGTTACTTAGCTTAACTGTATAATGAAAATTACATATTAAAAATGTATATTAATATTTTGGAAAACCTTTCCCGGGCTTTAGACTTTAGGCTCTAGGCGAGTTGCGAGCTTCTTAGTCCAACCACCTTTTATTTAGTCTTCCAGTATATCTTGTCCCTGTCGAATCGTAAACCGAAATTAATTTTTTGTTTCTTTACTCATGAGTCCTTACTGCACAATCGGTCGACCCATGTCTGCATGTCACATTCACTTCTTATTGATTCGTTTATATCGTACATTTCAATGGTATTCCTTATGTTACCATTTTTTAGCTGATTCCTTCGTGATACTCCCAGTACCGATTTTTAAAAAGCTTTATCATCATCATCATCTTCAAAAAGGATTAAATAGAAAACGGTTTGTTCCGGTCACCAGCAGAGAGACTAGAGCTGGTCACTGAAACGTTTCTTCGGATGTCCCATAGTTCCGGTTCCCCGCAGAGAGACTAGAGCTGGTCACTGAAACGTTTCTTCGGATGTCCCATAGTTCCGGTTCCCAGCAGAGAGACTAGAGCTGGTCACTGAAACGTTTCTTCGGATGTCCCATAGTTCCGGTCACCAGCAGAGGGACTAGAGCTGGTCACTGAAACGTTTCTTCGGATGTCCCATAGTTCCGGTTCCCCGCAGAGAGACTAGAGCTGGCCACTGAAACGTTTCTTCGGATGTCCCATAGTTCCGGTTCCCCGCAGAGAGACTAGAGCTGGTCACTGAAACGTTTCTTCGGATGTCCCATAGTTCCGGTTCCCAGCAGAGAGACTAGAGCTGGTCACTGAAACGTTTCTTCGGGTGTCCCATAGTTCCGGTTCCCCGCAGAGAGACTAGAGCTGGTCACTGAAACGTTTCTTCGGATGTCCCATAGTTCCGGTTCCCCGCAGAGAGACTAGAGCTGGTCACTGAAACGTTTCTTCGGATGTCCCATAGTTCCGGTTCCCAGCAGAGAGACTAGAGCTGGTCACCGAAACGTTTCTTCGGATGTCCCATAGTTCCGGTTCCCAGCAGAGAGACTAGAGCTGGTCACTGAAACGTTTCTTCGGATGTCCCATAGTTCCGGTTCCCAGCAGAGAGACTAGAGCTGGTCGCTGAAACGTTTCTTCGGATGTCCCATAGTTCCGGTTCCCAGCAGAGAGACTAGAGCTGGTCACTGAAACGTTTCTTCGGATGTCCCATACTTCCGGTTCCCAGTAGAGAGACTAGAGCTCGTCACTGAAACGTTTCTTCGGGTGTCCCATACGTCTCCTTTCTTTTCGTGATGCTCGAGACATGTCCAGAAGGACAAGCCTTGGGCTGATCTGGGGCAAGCCTCCTTCAGCCGGATGGTAGGATATGAGGAGACGTACGCCAGTGCAGGCCGGAAGAGAAGAAGGTGGAAGCACATTGAAGGTAGAGCAGTGCGTGTGTGTGTATTTGTGTGTAGATGTAGTTTTTAGCCATTTAGGTAAACGAAGTAGCTGATGGAAGTGTCATTAAGTTCAGTTTATACAAGAGAGCGGCTAAGACAGGGACGAGTAGCGCAGGTCGAGAAAGCAACAGAGAGGCTTCAAGATAGGCGGGGGACACAAAGAAGAGGGTTAAATGATCGGTTAAGAAGTTAGGGAAAATTTAAATTGTTATGTGATCAGGAAGGACGGCAGGTTAAGCATGTTTGAAGTTGGGAGTTAGGTGTTTCTATTTCTATGACGATGGCGGCGAGGAGTTCTGGGACGAGGTTCATCGGATAGTATGGTAAGGAGGCGATTTGTGAGGAAAGAAGGTCTGCGGGTGTTCTGTTGATGGAGGTGGCTATGGATTGTAGGGAAGTGCGTTGTTTTGCAGTTTGTGAGTATTTCCAGTTGATCTTGTACACGAAGGAGTCGAGGTTAGGGAAGAGTTTGTTGAGGCGGTATTAGAAGTGCATATAGACCTCTCCTTCCTTTCGGTCTAGAATTTAATAGTTGTTGGGAAGCCAGGAGTCATACATTCGGTTAAGATTTAACAATTTCAGCCGATATTGGGAAATCCTAGCTAGTACACTCATAATATTCAGTTCCTGTCGTGTACCTGCATTTATAAATGGTAACCGTATAGGTCTGTGAAGGTTTGTGAATCATTACTTAGAATCTTGTTAGTTTTACGACACAAACTAGACAATTCTGATTGCCTGCTTCAATTCATAGACGACCTCCTACACTGTCTTCACTCTTTGCTGTTACGTACAAAACCTTCAGAAACGTTAAAAAAGATTTAATAGTACTGTGTAATTCTAATGATTATCCCAACAATAAATAGTCACATTGGAGTCTTTGATACCTAATTGTAGTGGAGAGGCAAATTAATTAAACAATATATTCATTATATGGTCGTCGTCTTCCATCATCTAATACGTCATATTTAATAAGGATGTATTACATTCGGTTAGTTTAATTTTCGTACGCTACGATACTATGTAACGTGCGTAGTAAATAATTTTAAATTCTTACTAAATATGACGTAAGCGACGAGGGGTAGATAACGGAGACTAATTAAGAAATCCCCACAGAGCCCCGTCAGTATCGCTACAAAAGGGGAGGGTGTGAGCACAGCACAGACAATTAGATACAGTAATTCTATAAAGAATGGCCGAGAGCAAGCTTCCGTAATAAATTTCCCAACTCTCGGAGTGTGAGAAGAGCGGGGAAGATAAGAAGTCGAGGAAAACTAGAACTTGACAGGTAATCAGACCTAATTAATGGAGGGCGAAAGAAGAATAAGAAGAAGAAAACGAAGGAAAAGAGGTGGAATTCTAAATGGCGTTAACAACCCAAACCAAGTTTTATTTCTCCGCTCCCCAAAGAAACAATTTACGGCAGGGGGTTGTTGTTTAAATTTTGTTTACCCGCCTGGAGTAAATTGTTCCAACTGCAGTTAAGTCCGTAATCGTTACTCGGTACTGATGTGGCGGTTGTGTAATCACTGGTCTGTGGTTAAGCGATTAATTGCTTATTCAGTTTACATAAGCCTGTGTGTACTCAGTCCCTGAGGATGGGGTGAAGAGTTCAATTTATCTGATGAGCTTTCACGTTTAACTGCAACAAACACAAGATAAACCTTGCGGTGATAAGACTGGCTAATGGCTGGTGGTTGTCTGGATTTTACTGGCAGAGTGATTCGTATTTTTTGTTAACTAGACTACTTGCTCCTTCTTTGAAACAAGTGCTCGTTGACAAAAAATTATTTAGAAAGAGACAAAAGAAACAAGATATTATGATGTTTAATACTGTGGGTTCGTAACACCTCTAAGAAACTCAAGAAAATAACTGATCAGATGACATTGCGATCAATTTTTATTTTGGGTCTGAGCTGTGGACTGTAAAATGACAAGCAGAATGAAAACATAAAGTTATGTGAAGGTTAAATTGGGACAGACACGTTTTCATAGAGATTAAAAACTCATTGGGAAATCATTGGTAGAGTCAATGGTGAGCTATGGATCGGAAGTACGGAGCTTGAACGTTGCAGCTTAAAGAAGAATTTATGCTGCTCAAGATAGACGACTTGAGACTCGTTGCAGTAATGTCGAAAGTCTCCAATGAGGTCACGAGACGGATGCGGAAGCGGAAGAGACCGTAGTAGGCTCGCATTGGAAAAAGTGAATGACTGGTGAGAACGGGAGTCGAACGTTAGTTAACGAGAATAGCCGAGACAAATGTCTCAGTCAACACCACCCGAAAGTTATAATAGAGGAAGATCACAAAGATCTTGCAACGATGGTGAGAGATAAAACATGGACGTACGCAGATTGAAAGTGGACGAGATCTAGATAGGTATAGGTGGCGATTGGGGATGGATGGACGACGAGACGTTGTATAAATGACGTGCTGTAGATTGTAGACGCGGATTAGGAAAGACTGACGGCTATAGAAATGGATTAGCCGAGTAAAAGTGATAGAGCCTCAAGAATGGGACCACCGAATAACGCATACATGAGGAATACAGTCGACACTAGAGAGCTCGTGGTACAACAGAGACTAGGGTTAGAATGGTTTGAAGACATGTTAAGAGTATCAGAAAGTTGTATTCCAATAGGAAATTCATGAAGACCGCGATAATCAAGGAATCAGGATTTCTGTGAATGACTCGTAGCGTGGAAGATCCTTAGATAGAGGTATTTGGTGTTAATACTATCTTCATGTCTCTCTCTCTACACACACGCGCGCGCGCGCACACACACAATATATATATACATATATTACATTTAATATTTAAAAATAAATTTACTTCAAGATATACCTTTTTTTCCTTATTAGGAACATGTTTCGGGTACTATCTTGTACCCATCCTCAGCCTTCCGGTTTTTGTGTCTGGTGAAGTACAGATGTGTTGTTGGTTGACTATTATTATTGTGGCTTCCTGTTGGCTTCTGGTACTTTAAATTGGTTTTATTGTGGTGTGATTGTGGTGTACGTGTTAGTTTTTTGTGTATTTTCGATGTAGAGTGCTTTGAATATTGTGTCATGTTCAAAGCACTCAACATCGAAAATAAACAAAAACTAACACATACACCACAATCACGCACAATAAAACCAATTTGAAGTACCAGAAGCCAACAGGAAGCCACAATAATAATAGTCAACCAACAACACATCTGTACTTCACCAGACACAAAAATCGGAAGGCTGAGGATGGGTACAAGATGGTACCCGAAACATGTAATAAGGAAAAAAAAGGTATATCTTGAAGTAAATTTATTTATAAATATTAAATGTATTATATACATCAAGAAATGGACTGTAGCAGAAAGTGATTGAATATATATATTATAAAGACCTTGTTATCTATCAATCTACTTTCTATATATAATGATAGAACAAATCTTACTTACCCGTGACTTTTTTCTTTACCTGGGCGCCAAAACAAATCCCAGATACAAATGACACGGATTCAGCTTAGCTCAGAGCACAGAGACACACTATCTCAGGATTCGTTCAGTGAGTGTGGAATTTAAGGGGAATCGTTACAAATAACTCTTGAAATTTGTTGAAGTTTGGTTAATTAACGATTCTGTTATTGTATTAATTTCTTTAAAAGCTATGTTAATGACTTATTGCTAACCTAAATCTTATTGGTTAATGAGTGTGCTTGAAAAGTGAAGATTAAAACGTCCAAACGACCAATTGCTCTTATCTGGTTTATTTAGGGATTTTATATCTCCCAAACCAGTGCTAAAGAACGGGTCTGCAATAATTTGTACGTTCAATACTACACCTCACTCTCCATTCAACACTCCTATATTACTTTATATCTAATCTTAATAATTAAATACAAAATTTGAATTTATATAGTGTCTTTAAAAAAAAAGTTTATTGATTTAATTATTTATTTTGTTATTTATGTTCATTGATCAATGAATATATTTCTTATCTGATTGATGCGTCGACCGTAGATAGTAATCAGTAGAGATACTCCTTTTGATGGTTCGGCTCAGTTGACCAATGACGTTGACCGATGACCCTGGACGCTTACAGATGCTGTAGCTACTCTGGTGCACAGGTCACTTCACTGTTACTTATTTACTTATTAATTAATTATTTAATTAATTAATTTGTTATTACGCAGCGAGCTTATTTATTGAACCTTACTAGTTCCTCTACTACTGTGGACCACTTCGCGAACTGTTTATTTAAACAAATACTTTGCGTTGTATGTGCAATTTAGCTTGTATTTAACACACGTCTTGCTTATTTAATGCCCGAACGAAGAGTGCTCAATTCCCTCATTCTGAGTTGGCGTCTCCTCTAAATACAGGATTCTGATTGGTTGTTCCAAATAAATCATGTGTTTTCCACTTGAAACAATATCGAACAAGTCGGTCAAACGCTCCTTAACAAGTTTGAGATGGTAGAGAATTACTGGCTAATTTCATACTTCCTCTGTTTGCAAATCGTTTGATTACAGGTATTTGCAAACGTGATTTCAAAGATCCGACCACAGAATATTATTGCTTTGGTCTTTCTCTGTATGTGTGTGAAAACACCTAATTCGTACCAAGCCTAATTCTCTCTTGGCGTTCTTCTTCTGTATAACGTCTTTAAATGTTAATTATATTAGTTGATATTTTGGCTACTTATAGAGTTTTAATTGCTGAAGACTATGCAGGTTTCAGAATTGCCGTATATTTATTAGTTTTGAAGATATTGCAGTTTTAGTAAATAAAATTAATTGAATAAAATTTCATGTCTGTGCCCGCATCAGTAGTAGCAGTGGCGATGTTAGACAGAGATGGCTTCGATTATTCCCTCTCTCTCTTGCTTACGCCGCTAGACTAGCACAGTTTGACACTTTCATATAACGATCTGATAGGTTGACTATATGAATCGTTATAATATATACATATATATATATATAGTCAATACAGCAGCATCATAAATATATATATTACAACGATACAACGTTATTAAATGTGTGTCGGGCGCACGCTCATGTGCGACAAAATTATACAACGGTAAATAACATTTCTAACAACGTGTACGTGTAATTAGGGGTTCAGGTGTAATTATAATAATGGTAGCCTTTTTAGGAAATTCAAAATGTTCCCATTTATTAATTTAAACAAACATACCAAGAAATAATAATATACAAATAATGACTACTTTGTCATACGATACTCATTATACATGGTTTCAAAGTTTCTTTGTTTGCTGTAATCTCATCACCAACATAAAGCTTATATCATAGATATAATATTATTAATTTTAATTAAAAAACATTTCTTCATTATGTTATACTGTCTGAACTACTCAGTCTGAATGTGTGCTTTCAATATAAAAATATTTAACTAAGTTAACTATTTGTTCATTCTTTGAACAAATCTAATTGATTCTTTCAAATGTACATTAAAATATTTTCAATAAATTATCAATTCAAAAATTATGCTTTCATAATTACTCTACAATTTAAATTTAAATATTTTCAATAAATTCTTAATTCAAAATTTATGTTTTCATAATTACTCTACAATTTAAATTAAAATATTTTCAATAAATTATTAATTCAAAAATTATGCTATAATTTTTTATACAAGACATTTATATTTATAAGTTATAAATTACACTTTTTTTTGAAATTATTGTAATTATTGTCTTTTTTTGACAATGTTTATCAATCTTTGATTAAGTTTTTTGCTATGAGGAATACATGGTTTTCTTTCACCTTAATTGTAGCGGTTCCTCAGCATACCCTCTCCTGGTCCTGAGTCCTTGATGTTGATAATCCTGCATTGTCATAAAGTCCTGGATCCTTTCCTCTTCCTCCGGGTCCTCTCGGAAGTCCGATGACTCGTCCTTTACGTCTGGAATTTATGCCATGTAGTGCTCTCGTCCTCGGTCTGGAGTAATGATCTTAGATGTAGACCACTTGTAGACATCTGATGATTTCTTTGTTACGGTAATTTTTTTAATGTTTTCCATTACCATTTTAAATTGAAATATTTATCGTAATACTTTGTAAGTTATGCTTAACAAAAAGTCTTATTGGTGTCAGACATATTGTCTAACTCTGTCCAAATTAATTAAAATTTCGCGTCTCTGACGGACATAGCGTTCCGCCACGAATGAAGACTGTTAGAAGAGAGAGATTAGCTCTCCTGGGCTTGTATTTATATTCACCAAGAAAACTTCAGCTGTCGATTCAGGAATTAGCCTGTCGACAGTTGAACCATGGCGTGATAGTCCCCACTCTCGTCCTATTTCACATTTTTGCACTTTTTCTCCAATCGCACTGTTTAACGCGGATTTCACGGCGATAAAATATTGTCTAATTTAATGACCTATGTGATGTGCAATTACCATGATGCTCGCACCACTAGTGTAATTATAATGCTTTAAAAATCGCACAAAATTCGCACTGATTGTCCGAATTACCTAAAATTCGCACTGCACTTGTGTCTGATTTTTACACATTTTTAGAAGTTTTTACCTTCTCGCTAACATTTATGGTTTGCTTAATATTAAATATATTCTTAATTTAGCATTGACTTGGGTTGGGGTTGCAAACTTTCAGGCTAAAGCAGGCTTCACGCACACACACTATTTACTTGTGTACACGCATGCAGCGGAAATCGCGTGATCCTGCGTGTTGACTCCTGTTTGCAAGCCAGCTTCCAATTTCACACCTGCTCGTCTATTATATATTATTTAGAATTAAATTAAATATTTATTTTATATTTTATATGCGCATTACAGCCTATGCTTGCATTGTCGCAATATATTATTAGGATTTAGGCAGATCGTAGCAAAAAATGGAAACAGTACATGGAAAAGATGTGTAACTAAAGACTCTTCAAGAGAAGTGCTGAAAATACTGAAATAGAAAGCAAAAAGAAATAAAATTCATAGTAAGCACAGAAGATATAATCACAAACTCGAAGACAAACGAGGTAATGTCTAAAGCATATAGCAAATATGGTGAATATGATGACTACTACAGAACAATAAATTTATATTTTATGAATCAGGAGAGTACATTTTTAGAATAAAGAATAATTAAGCCCTAGAAAGCATCAACGGTGTAAGTCAGTTTTTGGTGTATCTTAGTAACATCATTGTAGGATACTGTATCTTAGTAATATTATGGTAAGATACTGTATCTTGCACCTTCACTAGTAACTCAACAGTTCTCTACATTTCTTTGTGGCTCTAAGCACAACAAAAATCACCACTGAAGTTGGATCATTAAGCAACTAAGAGGTTCTAATTCAGAGTGTGAAGCAAATGAAGAGTCCATGTATTCTAATGATAAGGACGATAACTTATAATCTGTTTAAATAGAGTTATATTTTGTGGATTATTAATAAAATGGGTTAATTTCTTAAAATAATTTAAACAATTTTATTCAGTTATTTTTATTATTTTCGTATACGTATACGTTTTTATTAATTTTTAATTACAACAAAAAACGGCGTTAGTTTAGGTACAATAAAGTAAATCAATATAATCGAGAAAGTTTAATGTACATGTTCAAAAACTGTGTATACGTAATTAGGGTTTTACGTAGACAATTATATTGTGAATCCAAAAATAAACAAAATTTGTTTGTGATTCATTATTCATAAGATTTGTAAATCTTGTAAATGTTTGTAAATATTATAATCTTTGTTTTAAGATTTCATAGCATTGCCTTTGTAAGCTTTTAATATCTTGAAACGCTTGTCAAAGTTATCAGTACTAATGGTTTTTAACGGCTCAATCGATAAAATATGAATTGACTAGTTGATAACATTGAATTCGTGACGATACGGATGTTGATTCTACAAAACGTAAGACAAAACAAATTTTGTATTTACGTAACAGACTCTCCATTTTTCAGATAATTATAATATTACTGCAAGAGACTTTGGAGTTGAAATCGAACAGCGCACTTAGGCCTATCTAATATGTTGATAAAGAAATAAAGACATGACACGTTTGGGTAAGAAGCTTGTTCTCACAAGGAGCGCCAGAAGTGGGACAAAACCCGATTACCAAACAGTCAGCATTATGCTAAGCCGATCGGTGTTCGATGCCATAAATCAAGGTTTATGTTTTCAGACCGGCTGTCACCGTATATTGTGTACTTTGCATACGTCTAACACGTAATAATAGAATATATTGCTCTGCGGGTGCATATGAGTGCGCATTCATACAATATAATATTAATGTAGAATGCGACAGTACAAGATGCATTGCTGCCACTGCTCGCTCACCAGTGCCTTTTTGATATCTACGGTTTTCAGTGGTTACATACATCATTTGATTAAACAAATAAAGGAGTTAACTACTTGGGGGTGATTATGGTTACCGAATAATAATTTAATGTCAGAAATGAACAGAAGACTTGCACTTGCTCTTCAGAACAAAAGGTATGTGTTCACAAGTAATCATCTCATCATCATCTTCACCGCTCGATATAGTCAAGTTGCTGGCTGTCTGTTCCTCCTTCAAACATCCTCCAGCCATCTCTTCCTGGGTGTACCCACATACCTGCGTCCTATACGTTTGTATTTAAAGACTCGTTTGTCCAGTCTGGAATCTCACATTCTTTCTATGTGTCCTTTCCACCGTTGATTGTAATCTTTCGATTTTTAATTCAAATTAAAAAGGTTGTAACTCTTCTCTTATAGCATCATCGTTTGCAAGTAATCATACGTAGAAATAAAACTAAGTTAATATTATTATCTTGTTTTTTTTTTAATTTCTTTCCGATATTACCGCGGACCGTGTTTTATTGTACTCATGGTCCTCTCCTTCAATTGTCTTCCACCAAGTTTCTTAACATCACTGCTTGAGCTAAATGTCACCTTTAAAGTTCTTAATTAATATCTGACGCCTCGGCTCAGTCACATACACAACTATAGCAACTCGCCCTCTCCTTGTGTTTCTACATAGCTCACACATATCATATTCACCCATCTCTCTCTCTCTCTCTCTCTCTCTCACTATCTCTTTGTGTCTTTTCTTGATCAACGATCGACTGCACTGATCTCCCCTTATTGTCTTTACCCTTTGGCTGAAAGGAGCTCATCTTCAGACCAGCCTGAGATTCAGCTTCGGAAGAGTTTCAGATTTCACAAGAAACATGATCATAGGGATTGAGAAGTAAAGAAGGCTTTTAAAAACGTTTTTGTTGGCAGGATTATCGAGAAGCGAAACGTACGGTAGCTAATTAGCGGGAAAGAGGAATGCTAATTACAGTTATTTACCATTAAAAAGGGCGAGGAGCGTAATTGGATTACGTTTTGTCCGAGTTACAGTCACGTAAATGTCGCTTGACGTGTTCTTTGAATCACCCCCTGCTTTTTCAGTGGGAAATTATATCAGTCATTGTACACTCCCCCTGCTTTGGTCATCAGTTCGCAGATTAGTCGGCAGCTGGTGCTATATGGATTGCTTCTGTCCGTTCCACTTCATTACTTTATATTTTTCACTTCATAGACACTGTAGATTAAATCATTTATTCAATTTATTTATTCATTTATTAATTTATTCAATTTATAAAAAATAAATTTATGAGCGGTCGTGGCGAAGTGGGTAGCGTGTGGCGCTGCTACCTGTCGGCGTGGGTTCTATTCCCGCCGAGGTCATCTGATTTAGATACGACCGTTCCCCCTCGCAAGGCAATGGCAAACCATCGATAGATATAAATCCTCGTGCCTAGTATAAATCCTCCCCAACTATGCCGTTCGGATCCTGCGTTAAACTGTAGGTCCCATATATCTGTGAGAGACTCCATAACACATGCACCACAGGTATAAGCGGGGAGGGTACAAACCAGTCGAAAGACTGAAGGACCCAATAATATAAATAATTCAATTTATGACTATACTGCAATGGTCTTCCTATGTAATCGTTTCTCCTCAATGTAACCTTTAATTATCTCTTTCTTCTTTTTCTTCCATTGAAGGATAGACAGCTGACATGTTCGTGTTTCAAATGAATTACAACCAAATAGCTTAGGTGTTCATATATTTATTCGTCCGATAGACTCATTTTACCAAACTTCCTTGGACTACCTGTTATTCGGCAATCTTCTCAGACCAAAAATTCGTAATCTTGGTTCCGCAGTCGGATGAGACAATGGGCAAGATAGGGAAATACACTACGCTTATGGGGTTTACGTTCGCTACTATCACGTGACTTGAAATCCAGGACCACTAAAAATGAAATACTAGATAAGTCTACAAAATGTAAACAATAGTAACAGTATTTTAATTATTTATATTTCGATACATCTGAAATAAATTTAGCCCTAAAACTGAGTAGGTAAAAATAAAACACGTATTAAAACCATCGCACACTCGATTTAGTACGTATTAAAATATAAACTGTCCTTACGCTAGATGCTCTTGCTCCTTAACAATTTTTGTGTCTATATAGTCTAGATCACGTATATGGTGTACGTGCCATTTAAATTTAATAATATCCTTGTAATAATAAAATAAAAGTATCTAGGAAAAATAATTCAAGAGAATGGTTTAGAAAAATCTGCTATAGAAGAAAGGATTCATAAGATGGAAAGGGCATATGGTATAACTAAAGATATTTACAATAAATAGTGCATATCTAAAAATGCAAAAATAAGGCATTACAGTACAGTAGTGAAGCCAGAATGCCTTTATGCAAGTGAATGTCTAGCATTGAATTATAACTTAGACAAACTAGAAATATTGGAAAGACGAATTATTACGAAAATATTAGGCCCACGAAAAACTTCAGAAGGTTGTAAATTAAGAAGTAATGATGAATATATCAAAGTATAGAAAATATAACAGAAACGATGAGAAGAAGAAGACTATTATTTTTTGGACATTTGTATAGAATGAACGACAATAGGTTAACAAAGCAGATCTTCAAATATCTGTGGGCGAAGAAGTCAACATCAAGTTAGATTAACGAAGTCAAAAAGGATTTAGAAAAATAATATACACGCAGAAGAAGCAATTGAAAGAGACGTTTTTCGGGCAAAAGTGTTAGAAATGGAAGGAGTCCAGGGTAGGAGAGAGAAAAACGCAGGTTCAAAGTGGGCTGGAGACAGGAAGAAGAGACACAGTGAAAAGATGAAAGAATAGTGGAGAAAAAGAAAAGAACAAAGAATAAAGAATTGAAATTGGCATGTGGTCTTTAAATGGCCGATAAAAAAAAAATAATAAAATTCCATACTAAATTTGAATTCTTTTGAGTCGTGAGACACAAAAAGTAGCTTGAAAGAGAGACGCCGTTCAAGATAGACTAATACTTTAAGGCAGTGAATTGTAGAGAAGGATTCAAATTTAATTTTAGCTTAACTACCAATGACCTATCTTTATCAGTTTCAAAAGATATTGAGCGGATGGTACAAATATATTTTAATGGTCGCGCTGCGTACTTCCACACGTCCGTTTCTTATACATTTAACAGCTGTTCTTCGCGGTACAATGTTGAAACTCATAACTTTTCAACGTATGTTGTTTTCATAGATTCTATCCCTTTGCGTCCTTTAACATCAGTCTCAACATCCGAAGCCTGTTTTCTATTAAGGTACATTTTTTTCACTGGAACCTAAGTTTAGAATCGTACAGTAACAACATCAGGGCCACCAACTTGTAAAATTGGTTGTTCCTTTAATTTTTATTTATTTTTTTGTTGTTTTTGTATCGGCCATCTAAGGACAACATGGAAATTTCAATTCTTTACTCTTCGTTCTTTTCTTTTTCTCCAATATTCTTTCACCTTTTCACTGTGTCTCTTCTTTCTGTCTTCAGTCCACATTGAACCTGGGTTTTTCTCTCTCCTACCCTGGACTCCTTCCAGTTTTAACACTTTTGCCCGAGAAAATTCTCTTTCAGTTGCTTCTTCTGCGTGTACGAGAATTATTATAACTTCTCGTATATTATATTTTTTTTTCTAAATCCTTTTGGACTTATTTCATCCAACTTGATGTTGACCTCTTTTCCTACAGATATTTGAAAATCTGCTTTCTTAATCTATTGTCGTCCATTCTATATAAATGTACAAAAAATAATAGTCTTCTTTTTCTTACTGTTTCTGTTATATTTTCTATACTTTGATATATTTCATCACTTTGATAATATTCTTAATTTCCAACTTTCTGAAGTTTTTCGTGGGCCTAATATTCTCCTAATAATTCGTCTTTTCCATATTTCTAGTTTGTGTAAATTATAATTCAATGCTAGACATTCACTTGCATAAAGGCATTCTGGCTTCACTACTGTGCTGTAATGCCTTGTTTTCGCATTTTTAGATATGCACTTTTTATTGTTCCTTTAATTATTATTCTGATAATCCCCGAATACTGTATAATGTGCCAATAATGAGTGCGTTATGGGTTTACATTAATTTTTCATAATATCATCATTGTCGCTGACTTTGTCCATGTAAAATGTTCTCAGTAATTATCTGTAGCACATTTCAAATGACTCCAGCTTCCGTTTTTTGTGTGTCCGTGTTATCGAGATCTTAAAACCGTAGATTGCTCTGCTCAGTACAGAAGTTGCTAGGAATGCTTACCTTAATTCCAGATTATTATTCTTATTCCGTCAAAAAGGATTAAATTGTATCTACTATTTTGATCAACTAATTAAGTGTCTTTTCCTTGGTCTTCTGGGAGATCGTTTCTAGTTAGGCTTATAAAAGAGCGCTTGCCTGAGCAACTTCCAGCCGCTATTCAGTCTATTTGACGCGACAATCAATTCTCATTTTCTCCGATCTTTTACTCAGTGAGGGAATATTAAATATTATATTTAATATTTAATACTCAGTGGCGTGGCGTGGGTACATAACACCTGTTGTCGGTTATGATAGGCTTAAAACTTAACCTAAAAATTAATTCGAATTTTTTCTAGTACCAAGTGTCCTTTTTAGGGCCAAAATATTCTTTTTAGAGCAACAATAGTTTTTAGAATATTTTCTATCTTTCGCTGGCATTCCTGGTCCTCCAGGTTGGGAGTTGCGCATGGGTCTGACCCATCCATACTATAAGAGTAATCGGTTACGAAACCTCAACAAAAGCCTCGGATGAGGGTTACATTTACTTAACTGAATAATGATATGATTATCAGTGTTCCAAATAGTATTCAGCAACAGCTATTTATTTTTCTGATGAATCGACTTTCCTTTGTTTAGTTCCGATCAAAACATCTCTCTCTCTCTCTCTCTCTCTCACTTCACTGATTGTAAAGAAATATTCACACACTATAAAGGAATAGGTTTCATGTAGGCTTATTGTTTTACACATACAGGGAGGAGCCGCTTCTTGTCATACAATTCTCCCCCCCCCCGCGAAGCACTCTTAGTATAGTCTTACACTCTGCTTTTACGACCGCCTGTCACTTGGAAGTGATGACATTCCGGCGCCACTGCCAAGCCAAACGCCTCCCGCTCCACAATACTTCATGTTTATTTTCTTATTTTCTTTTTTGTTCCCCATTTTTGCTGTCTGAATAAACAGTTGTCTATCGCTGATCAATCTTATCTTTACAATGCTCTCAACTGTGTTTTAATTAATCAACAACTATTGAATAATAATAATATTTGTTGTATCTGCTAATTTTTACTTTAAATTGAATTGATTAATATTGTTACGAGGATTGCGTAGATAGTGGTGTTAAACAGTGGAATAAATTAACAAATGCAAGAGAAATTGATACTTGCAATTTTAATTAACACTTGTCTAAAACAATGGCACTCGAATGAATTTCAACAGTTATGCTAATTATAGAACAGCTCAATGCGCATTTACACAAATAATAAATGTTACCGATTGCAAGGAAGTTACGAAAGTCCGCAACGAAACAAAAAACCACTAAATAACTGATACATTCGCAGTACTTCTACTAATTAGAAAATGGTTTTGATAGTTGAAGGAGGGAATGACCTAACAGAATAGTGGTAACCACTAATCATTACGTTGTTGTCATAGCAACGCGGTGCACAGTTGTGTGAAATGCTGCTGCCACAGTTCTATGTGAACATGTACCAGTAACGATAATGATATTGACATGGAGGAATTTTACCTCCTCCTCTTCCTCCTCCTTCTTCTTATTTTCTTTTCTTTCAATAACTGTTCCTTTCTCCGACATTCCAGTACATTTCTTCATTTTGGATTCTGCGTTCTCAATCGTCTTCAATGCTACATAAGTAATCACATCTTACTTAGCCACACGATAGGCTCTCTATCTCAGGCGAGGTAGTAGTGGGTGTTTTTTTTGTAATCAATGAAATAATAATCCAGACAAATTTACAATTACTAAAACTTCAATAAAAGAATTTTTCTCCAAATCTAAAGATAACAATTCTTTTGCACCTACCGGAATGTCAATAGTCCAATGACAGTCGTCAAACTAGGAAGTGGTATTAATTAAGATGGCCGACTGTAGATTCTGTGAATTTGTAAAATCAAATACATAAACTTTGTGCTCATTTCAATAATACTTGAATAAATTGTGGTATTCACTACTCTGTGATTACTAAGTGTGTTGTAACGAAATTATTATGTTTAAATAAGTCAGTGTTACTCGAGTGTTCAACACTTTACTTAAATTCCTTTTGTTTCGGCATAAAGTATCAAATGATTGTTCTCGTGTTATTTCGTTTGAAGTCAGTCTATCTTACTGTCTTGGTGTTAGAAATTGGATTATTTTTGTATTTACCTGGTTCGTAATAATTTTTTCTCCTTTATGAATTCTTACGTAATTTTTAATAATTAACAATGTTGTTGATTTATAATATAAAATAAATATTACATAAAATAAATTAATATTATTTTAGACAAACTAGAAATACCGGAAAGACGAATTATTAGAAAATATTAGCCCTACGAAAAAATTCAGAAGGTTGGAAATTAAGAAGTATGATGAGATCTATCAAAGTATAGAAAATATAACAGAAACAGTAAGAAAAAGGATACTAGTATGTTTTGGACATTTATGTATAATGGACAACAATAGGTTAAGAAAACAGATCTTCAAATATCTGTGGGGAAATAAGTCAACATCAAGTTGGATTAAAGAAGTCAAAAAGGATTTAGAAGAAAATAATATAAACGCAGAAGAAGCAATTGAAAGAGAGGTTTTTCGGTTAAAAATGAAAGTGGTCCAGTGTAGGAGAGAGAAAAACGCAAGTTCAAAGTGGACTGAAGACAGGAAGAAGAGACATAGTGAAAAGATGAAAGAATATTGGAGAAAAAGAAAAGGAAAAGGAATAAAGAACTGAAATTGGCATGTGTTCCTCAGATGGGCGATACAAAAAAAAATATGTAAAATAAATGTTTATGTTCATAAAACATTAATTGATTTTCAACTTTAAATATTGTTAAATTATGTTTTTACTTGAAAAACTTTTTTTTTTTAATTTTTAAACTAATTTTATTAGACTGTTGAAATTCGATTGTCTACTCTTCGGGATATTGTTGATATTCGGGATACACTTCAAAAGAGTTGACGCTGGCCGTGAAAGCCTCGGGTACGAATTACTTTTACTAGATTTTATACTTGCATCTTGTACAACTATAAACATTTTTAATTTTTAATTTTGGTCAGTCAGTTACATTTTTTATACCAATACAACAATTATCTAACATCTTTTTTACATAATGTACATTGCTTATGACATTTTACAATTATTAATTGCATATATTATATTGGTACGGCTGTCTAGTGATCGTCGTATGGTGCAGTGGAAAACAAAAGACAAGACACCAATTAAGTCACTAATCACCAGCTTTAATTATTACAATTAAACGGTTTGTAAACAAGAAGATGATCTGTTACAACAAATCAAATAAAAATTGTTCACACGCAATAATAATGTCAACTAATATAAAATACAATTGTCGCGCACAATTATAAAACACATAACAATTTGCCACAATAATCCGAACCGCAGTGTGTAAACTGCCCGACAATCACTGAACTAACCGCCGCTGAATGCCCATATTTATACGCCGCTAAAATTCTAGAATCATCCATACTACACATCAGCCCTACACTAGAGCGTATTTGATTGCGGCCTTGACACAGTGCGCGCGGCCGGCGAATTCTAGAAACGTCTCGGTAACGCATGTTGAGTTCACGTACGCACACAACATTACAGCCGGATTCCACTGGAACACCGAGAAACACGTGAAAGTTCTGTAATGGTGTACCACTTTTTCTGCATTACGTAACAATATCAACTAGATTTGTATAACGCCTGTGCCAGCTTGACCGATCTGTGTTAATTTTAAAGTGTTTAATACGGGACTGTTAATTGTTACTTTACTTTCTATATCCTTACAACGATTTTATTTTAATAAATTGCGACTTACACATATTGAAGGACTGACTACATTACACCCTTAATTTATTTCATTGTTAAGTTCTTCATACAGCTACGCTTATTTTCAAACAAAACGTTGAAAACATACTATGCAAACATTTACTGAAAGGTTCAAGACATTTTATAAATTCCATGCGGCTTAGGCTACTCTTCAAAACACGAAATTTTAACTGTAATTTATTAATTTTACTTTATTTTACAGCCCCTACGTATTGTTTTAATTTGTCAGCAGCACAACGTTTTCCTATATTGTTGTAACATAACGGTGAGAACATTATTGTCGTTTGTTGAAAAGGTAATAATATTGTTGTCGAACTCTGTTACAGCTAACGTGATCATAAACGTTGAGTGCAAGGCGTGGGCAAAGAACATCAGACACGACCGCAAGGACAAGATCGGCGTTGTACACTTTGAACTACTTATCGATTAATTATATTAATTAGATTAATTATATTAATTGTAATATTAATGTACGTAATGTGTTGCGCGCGCCCGCGCGCGCGCACACACACACACACACACACACACACATGTACGTTGAGTAATACACCAGTTATGTAAGTGATAACTGTTGTTGTCAGCATTGTTATTATTACTTCTGTAATGTTAAGAGAGAATTAGTGTGATTTTATAGAAGTCAAGTGATTTAAATACATTAATAATGAACAAAATACGTTTGTTGGAATTTAAAAAAATTTATTTATTGTTTTGTAGCATTGGTTCTGCTGATCTGTACAATAGTTTTGAGACTACCTTACCGCCTTTTTCCTTCCTAGTCAATGGCATAATAAAAATTGATTTACAAGGAAATCAAGGTATACAAAAAGTTGAGGTATACAAGGACCTGAATCAAAACTCCGCTTTAACGGGGCTGAATGTAAATATCAATAAAAATTAAATACATGGTGATTTCTGCATCAGAAAGAAGAAAAAAAAATATATAATTCATGCATAGAGGATAATTCATTTGATGCAGTTAATAAGTTCAGATACCTGGGTAACATAATTGATAATAAAGGGTCCATAAATACGACGATACATGACAGGATACAAATAGGAATTAGAGCATATTATGAGAATAACAGACTACTGACAACCAAACTCATTAACCGCAACACAATAATAAAAATATATAAGACACTTATCAGACCAGTTGTTACTTGTGGAGGCGAGACATGACAAAAAAGTAAGGAGAAACAGTATGGAGGATTGAAATAAAGATCGTAAGACCTGTTTATGGCCCGGTTGAACAAGATGACGAATGGAGAATAAGAACTAACCATGAGATAGATGAGCTAATGAATCATGAGGAAATTGTAAGATACATAAAGGCTCAATAAGAATTTTATACATGTCTAATTCTCTGAATTTAACCGTTATTTTCTATATTTATACAGTACCAAGAATTCTGCCTTCTACATTACATGTTGTCAGTCCAATGTGTACGTTTATTTCTTAAATTTATTTGCTACACTTCGAGTCTCTTTTCCTGTATAAAGATAAGGACACGTAATTTTTTGTGTGTTTTCTTTATTTATCTTAGGAGTAATAAATATTGTTTTCATTTTTTCAGTTTTTAAAATTTTTCCTTGAATTTTATGCCCGTTAAATAAATGTTAAATGTCTGTATTCATTGGCCGCGGTTACGTGTTTTACTAGTATTACTTTTTTTTCATTTCACTTGTAGAAAATGTCTTGAAGTCCTACCGTTATTTCGTGAAACACGTGTGTGTGTGTGTGTGTGTGTGTGAACGTATTTTTGATCTAATAAACTGGAACGAGATTGGTACCAGGAAGCCGACAAGAGGTGAAAATAATAACGCCTGAGGTCTGTAGGCAAGGTGTGATCTGACTTCTCATATTACCCCATTAACTCTCCTCTCCCCTTTATGAACACACACACACACACACACACACACACATGGTATATTGCTGCGTCCCTGCCGCGGGCTGTATTAGACCAATCTTGGTCGCACGGTAACTGCCACATCCAAAACTGGTTGCACATTATACACGTTAAGTGGAAGTTTCTGATGTTTGCCAGAGTAACCAACGCATGCAACCAAAAATACTCTATGAAAATTAACAAATTTTTAACCGATAATACGTTTTGCACATAAAGTGATGAAATTTTGTATTTTGTGTAAATCTAATTTACGTATAAATAAATAAAAATATACTGCAACACGACACGTTATGGTCAGTACTTGAAATTTTCAGAGCTTTTATGCCGAGTCATCGATACATTTATTGGCAAAGCATTATTTTATACACAAAATTTATTTACTGTATTTTTTGATAAACTAAAAGTAAATGGACTTCTTTATGATTTTAATTTGAATTTAAAAACAATAATATTTCTTCAAATAGTGTAAAATGTCAAAGTTCAAAGTTCTGTAACAGAATTAACTTTATTAGAAATTTAATTGAAATAAATATAATATCAAGGATTCTGTCAAGTATACTCATAATAGTCAGTTTATATCGTATATCTAAAAATTCTTTAAATATACTTCTCAAGATATACGAGGTGTGTTCAAAAAAGACCGAACTTTTTGAATGAATAACACATCAACCCGCACAAAAACGCGTTGCGACTTTGAGCGCGCCTAGCGATAGTTTTTTTCAACAAACTGCCATTTCTTCTGTTTCGCTATCAACATTAGTCTTTGAGCTATATCCAGTGGCGAAGCTAGTAGTTAATGAATGGGTAGACAAAAATCTTACCTTAACTTTTTTTTAAGGAATCACTAAAAGGACGGTGGTTCAAATCGGACGCTGAGGTAGAGTTTGCTGTTAGCGAATGGTTCCGGAAACAGCCGTAAGAATTTTACTAGCAGGGAATCTACAGATTAGTGCAAGCGTGGGACTCATGTCTTATGTTAATGGAGACTTCTTTTAAAATCGTTGAATAAAAATGCTTTACAGCTCTAAACGTGTTTCTATTAAACAATCTTTGTATAAGTCATACACAATAATACATCTGATTGAACTTCAAATTTTTAAACTTGATTAGTTTCTATATTATATGTTTAATGTTACAAACAATTCAAAAAACAACCTTGATCATCTGTTAGTTCAGCGGATAACAGGCACACTTTTAATAACCGCATAAAATAAGCACACTTATAAACAACACAGCGCCCTTTAACTTAACTGTTTGCACCATAGAAGTGAGACATGCCTCAACGCTCTATGTGTACAGAACGGGACAAACCTCCTCCCCCCCACTTCCAATTCCCGCCAGCACTTGCTTACATACGATGTATACAAAAAACTCTGAGGCAAGTTCACGTTGCCTCATTCGCTTTATGGGGAATCTCACCTGTCACCATCTAGCGGTCGCTCAGTAAAGCACATTTCGGCTTAATAAATTCGACAGTCACAGTAACAATGTATAATCTTTACGTTACGTAGTTCATACGTATTTATAATTTTTATTCTACAGAATTTTTAGGGTAGGCATTGCCTCAATTGCCTCCATGTAACTTCGCCACTGGCTATATCATATTGAGTCGGGACATGCGCACGCTGGGCGGCAGATTAGTTGCAAAGCGATTAAGAAAGGTCGCGAAGAATAATGTGTGCGTAAGAAATTTTGCTGCAAAACTAGATTAAAACTTTACAGAGACATCGTGGTTGTTCGAGTAACCATACGCGAAGGCCTGCATGAGCCGAACGATTATTTTAAGTATTTTTAAAGAGGACTAAATTAAAACAAGTCGGTGCAGATCAAAACAAAGTCGAAGATCGTGGCAAGAGAGTTTGTGATATGTCAATTGTAAATCATCGTTTAACTGCTGAGATTTTCTGAGAGAATGCGCATCCGTATAAGATCGTAAATTAAATTTTGATAGAAAATTTAAATGTATAGTATCAGTGAAAAATTTTTTACTGCGTTTGTTGACTAGCGATCAGTAACAGATACGTTTTGAAATCGGCCAACAACTGCGTACCAATGCAAATTGGTACTTCCAAGTAATTTCCATTGCATTCAAAGTTGTCATTACAACTTTGGAATTCAATGGAAATTGCTCTGTAAAGATTTTAGGAAGTTAGCAACAAAATTTTATACATACGCGTTGTGTTAAGATCTTTATTCTCAGTTCGTTGTAAATCCGCCGGACGGTATGTGCTCGTGCCCACTACAGCGTGAGTAGCTCGAAGACTAATGATCATGATGGGACGGAGGTAACGGCATTCCGGCGTCAACACGTGTCGCTAGCAGCACTGCATTGTGCAGCTCGCTCTGTGCGCAGGTTGACGTGCTACACAAATACAGTAGTTCGGTCTTCTTTTGAACACACCTCGTACGTGCCTGAGAAATCTCATTTCGCCCGCTTGAATACGACTCGTCTACGATTTCGTTGAAGTCCAATTCTGAGACCCACAGAGAAGTGTGGGTAGGGCCATGGCCTTGTAGAACGTTACGCTTGTTTCTTTATTTGTTGATACTAGAGTTCTTCTGGTGGTCGCCCACATGTGGTCAAACTTAAGTAGCTTATTCACCAACTCCATATTTGTCATATAAGACACACTGCAGCCCAGATATTCAAAATTGCTGGCTTGCTCCAGAACAGTGCCATCTACAACAATTTTAGTCATGTCAAAGTTTCTAATCCGTGCAGATTCAAATTAATAAGTGTACAGAATTCTGCTTACTGCTTTCCGAGTCCGACAGAAACAAACAACGTTTCAACTGCAGAGTGGCCACGGACGTTTCATCTACCAATTGTGTATGCCTCCGTCTATACAGCGTACACGAATTAATAAGTGTACAGCATTCTGCTTGCTGCTTTTCGAGTCCGACAGAAACAAACAACGTTTCGCTGCAGAGTGGCCAATCACAAACAGCTCCGGACGTTTCGTCTACCAATTGTGTATGCCACCGTCTATACAGCGTACACAAATTAATAAGTGTACAGCATTCTGCTTGCTGCTTTCCGAGTCCGACAGAAACAAACAACGTTTCAGCTGCAGAGTGGCCAATCACAAACCGCTCCGGAAGTTTCATCTACCAATTGTGTATGCCATCGTCTATACAGCGTACACAAATTAAAAAGAGAACGTGATAAAGGAGACTCCACAATTGATCAGGCCCACAGCAGGAATTGTGTTCGGTCTTCTATAACCTCTTCTCTTGAGTTATAACAGAGGGAACCCAAAGTAATTGGTTCTGCCAATTACTTAAGGCTGCCTTATTTGGGACGAGCTGAAATTAAAACAGAACAACACACAGTAAATATAAAAGGAATCAGGGAAGGGAAAACTGTTGATTTATGTACTCAGTATATGTGTGCAACAAGAAGATTTCCCTTTATTAAACATTTAAAAAAACAAATGACATTTACTCAAAAGACAGATCCCATTACATTATTAATTAAATTATTAAATTATTTAAATTGCTTTATATATACTGTGGGATCACAACAAATTATATTTAGCTTTTCCCCGGATCCGGGTAACCATTGGTATTTAGTCTTTAACTTTTAATTATATTCAATTCAAGATATTAGCTTGCAAGACTGTTACTTTTACTTTTAAGTTTCATTATTATTCCATTTGAAGAATGGTATTAATTATACTACGTTACGTTAAAATCTAAACTGTTACAATTGTAAGAAGCCTGAATAGTTACAATTAAATTCTTAGATTTAAATTTTTATATTCTTATAAAGTCAATCGTCTCTGAAAGTCTCTTTAAGAGAGTATTGTGTTACAATTACTATTATTATTATTCCTCGATAGACGTGCTATCGAGTCACCTTTAATTTGGGATGTAGAAATCTCCTCCATATGGTTACATCTTGGGAATCCGAAGAGCGTCGTCCTCGTCTAGGTCTGGTCTCAGTTGTTCACGGCTTAAACGTCTGCAGGATAGAGTGGGCCTTCTACACAGGTACTCGTTGATTCTCAGGTGTCTCGAACTGCATTATCGGTCGGGTCTACTAGAGTTGTAATTCTGATGATTCATGTCTCCAGGTAGGATGTTGTGAAGAGTCGTCAATCGGAGAAGATAGCTGTTATAGTTACTAACACTCGTGCTATTGGTTGTCACATATTTCTTCTTGTTACAACGTTTTTTTAATTTTTCTTTTTCTTAACGTTACATATTACACTCTTTTGTAGCAGTTAGTAAAATACATAAGAATTAATCCAAACTAATAACCAATCACATAACATTTCAACAGAGCATTTTGCTCGTGCGTGTGCACTGCTTGGAGTCGTCATTTCGAGAGAGAGATTTTTCGTCCGCTACCACTGGTACAGGACAATAGGTAGTGGGGTGTTTATTCCGCGAGAATATAGTCCCGGTCTCTCTCTAAATAAAACTTTTTATTTATACAAACTATCGCTAGATAAAAATACATCATTTAAATTAGTTGTTTTCGTGACTATCTGTGTCTTCAGATTCTTTAATTATTAACATTATTTTTCTATATTATTTTAATTACAGAAGACTCGGTAAACATGTCGAGTCCGGTATCAACAGGTAGGCGCCTGATAACAAGCAAAGGGTTAAATGCGACAATAATAATTATTTACAATATGTCTTTTCTTTACCGTTTCTTTGCCCTTATTAATTACTACTTCCATTCACACTTAGTACCTACATGTTTTTTATTATCATTGTGAGATTTAAATGGTTAGTTGTTCGCAACTTAAATTTATTTTTTATTTCTTTATTTTTATAATTGTCACAATTTAAATCGTCACATACTCCGCCTCTTAACCAACACCGACTCCGGAAAATTTGGTTAGGTACGTACCGAGAGTATGCTTGGGGAGTACAGTGTGAAATTTCTTATTATTATCATTATTTATTATTATTCTCTTTTATTATTATTAGTGCACAGTTTGTTGTTTTAAATTCTCTTTAAATGATCTAGTTCTCATTTAAATGTTCCTCCTCCGTGAAATTCCCTTTTTCTCACTTCTTACAGTACTAACTTATAATACTAATTTCCCTAATTTCAGCAACTCACAATATCGTGGCCCGACTGACATCAGCTTACTCTAACACTACAGGTTAGCTTTCAGCATTCATAAATGATCTCTTGGCTCTCTTGGCTCATCATTATCCTTTTCAGCCGGCGCCGTTGTGACTCGTTACTTAACATGTATATAATTCTATCTTGATTATACACCGGTATATAATTCTATCTTGATTATATACCATAGACTTACTTTTAAATAATCCAAAGAGGGTCTCATACTACACTCTTGATTATAGTTACTTGGAGAGAAGCGAAATTTCACGAGGATACTTCTCTTTTAACTCTTTAACAATAACCAGACAAACTATGCGGAAGGGGGACACTTTACACACTGCATAGTATTTCACACGCGGTGGCATTCATTGTTTAGGGAGTGCTACCGTTTATACAATAGAGAGGGTGGCTGCTTAGTACAATCCTGAACACGCATTATTTCTTCTAACTGGCCACCACAACTGGGGTGCTTACTAATCTACGTTACTTGTATTATTATTATTCCTTTCTCTTACTTCTACGCTACACTTCACACAATTAGTTTAAATCAAGAATTAATTAGCCTTATTATTTAAACAATTATTATTCTCTTTATTCTGATTTACTTTCTTTATAATTTATTAATTACTTTGGAGCATTTACGAAACGCACCTAGGATTATTTACTATCTACTACCATATTATTTAGAATACTCTTTATTTACTTTGTTTTGGGACTTGGGGTATAATACTTTATCTAACAAGGGAGGGTTAACTAAGTCATTTATTCTTATTATTTACTTTACTCAGATTTAAGAAACTTCGTTTTTTATTTGTTTAGCTCGGTTGTTTACTTCGGGAAGCATCTTTTCATAAAATTAATTAGTACACTTGTTTTGTTTAGTCAGTAGTTTATATAACTCATCGTGTCAATAGAAACACGAATTACACATTTATGCAGGCTTGTACAGGAAAACTACAGGTCTTAAATCGTCGAAAATTGACATGTTAGAGACTGAATACTTTGACACGTACATACATGAATTGGTATAATACAATCTAATCTTTTCACGTATAATTATATACGAGTATGTGCGTAATCTCACACAAAATATACACTTATAAATATCGTCAATATTATTCATATATGCTACTTAGCCTCTTTCTTTTTACATACAATTTCCTAACTGAGTGCATAGATATACAGAGTAGAGTATTTTACAATTGACACTAAGTACACTAAGCATTTACACAAAATGAAACCAAAAACAGTGGTGCATTTTAATAATAAAATTTATTTACTTGTTTTTTGTTTTGTTTTAATTTTCAACATATGTCTGAAATCTTTTATTACTGGGCAAGGGGTCACACATTTTTTTTAATACAATAGAGGGAGGTGATGTATTGTCTAACGCAACTTTGAGCTAGGGTGACAAGGACACTCTCACACATGCTTGGACAAGAATTAAACTGGTTTGATTTTGTTTACAAACAGACGTGTTGTTGAATGAGCTTTTGACAAGCACATACCTGATGTTATATCGAATACACGGGGCGTCTTTAGTTAATATTATGTTCATTGCTATATCTAAATAATAATTAAACTTACCTATTTACAAAACTAATATAATAACTATTATCGTTTAATTTTATTTAAGATTTTAGGCACATTTAAAGTACATGAGTAAATAAATCAACAGATTATGGTCTGGGTTAATAGGCACAATTACTGCTTAATAACACAAGTCACAAAATATCTTTTTTTTAATTAGCAGCAAAATTTTAACTAATTAGCAGAGTGGCGCAATTTATAACCTCTTCTCTTGAGTTATAACAGAGGGAACCCCAAGTAATTGGTTCTGCCAATTACTTCAGGCTGCCTTATTTGGGACGAGCTGAAATTAAAACAGAACAACACACAGTAAATATAAAAGGAATCAGGGAAGTGAAAACTGTTGATTTATGTACTCAGTATATGTGTGCAACAAGAAGATTTCCCTTTATTAAACATTTAAAAAAACAAATGACATTTACTCAAAAGACAGATCCCATTACATTATTAATTAAATTATTAAATTATTTAAATTGCTTTATATATACTGTGGGATCACAACAAATTATATTTAGCTTTTCCTCGGATCCGGGTAACCATTGGTATTTAGTCTTTAACTTTTAATTATATTCAATTCAAGATATTAGCTTGCAAGACTGTTACTTTTACTTTTAAGTTTCATTATTATTCCATTTGAAGAATGGTATTAATTATACTACGTTACGTTAAAATCTAAACTGTTACAATTGTAAGAAGCCTGAATAGTGTAGCGTGACAGATGTTTGCATAATATTGAATGGCAATTGATCATTAGAATAATGAAGTTATAATATTTAAATTTGGAAGAAAGCATTAAGTCTAATATAAATAGATTAATTCGTATCAACTGTGGAAAGAAATCATTATTATAAAGAAAATACAAGTACAAGTAAAAGGAGTTACTAGTGATGAGTCATCCAAGACCAGTCTCATAACCAAAGGTTTTCAAGGTATAACCCAGGAAGGTAAAATAGTAAATAATAAAGCAGTACTGAATATGACCAAACCCACAACGAGGGAGAATAAATAGAATAGAAACCCTAAAATAAGCCAAGATTAACCAATACAGGTGGTGTATTTCTGAAATAAAGAAGAAGATGGAGAAGATCCCAAGAAACCTGATGGCAACAAGAAGAAGATGGAGAAGATACCAGTCCCAGAAGGCAGGAGAAAAGAAGACTGAAGAAAGAAGAAGAGGGCAGCATCCTGAAGAAGATGTCATGCTCTTATAAAAGACATCCAAATCCCTATATCCCCAAAATAAATATCTAAAAATAAAAGTATAACGAAATAAAAACCACATGTATATAAATTTAAGAGAGAGGAGTGTATAAAGTAAAAGTTTCCTGTGAACTAAGATGAAACAATAATATAGTACCCATGGAACAAATCTCCATTGAAAAAACGCTAACCAATTTATTATGTTAATAAGACTATACGACCATTTAGCATTAACATAATATATAAGTGCAAAGTGAACCAGTGATAGTTTTGGGTATTATAAAAAATGAACCTTGTGTTTCATTCTTGGCAATCACAAACATTGGATGCAATGAAATATGCATTTTTCAATGACTTAAAATATGTACTGTGACAATATGTTGTTCATAAGACATGAATCTGTTTAAAATAACATTTTGTTTTACATGAAAAAAGAAAAACAGAGTTCATAATACCTTTTGAACAATTAATACTATTTATTTGTTAATGACAGGGTACAATTCCCCAAAGACAATGTAAAAGACAGTATAAAAACTGTAGAATCCTACTTATAATAATGTTTAGAAATAAGAATATAAATATAAGGTTTTTATGTATATAGTACAAGAATGTTTAAAAATGTATTAGATATAAGGCCATTTGTTTGGGTCTGAAACAACTAACATCAGAACTATAAAAATAGTTACCACTTGTAAATAGTAGAGAGTAATTAAGATGTTAGTTAGTAAAAAACCTTTTTTGTAAGCCATATTTCCATGTTTAGAAATAAGGATTGTGTTGCAAAATGTCTGACTTGAAGACAACCATTTATTTAAAAAAAAAAATATTCGTTAATTGTTTTAACTATTGTTTGTATTGTAACCAATACTAATTGTTTTTGTGTAATTTAAAAACATGTTTAATTTATAATACTATTTGTAAAAGTCAGAGAGGGTATCACACATCATATATTGTTTGTAAACTGTTTTGTAAGAAAAATTGTTAAAAAATCATAGGCCAAAAGAATGGAAACCAAACTTCATCAAAACAGAGAAATTGCTCAATTAAATGCAAATAAACAAAAGGGGTTTAGACAAAATAAACTTGAGATCATGCCATATAATTGCACATACCATTTAGAGAGATTTTAATAAATTATATTCAGAATTATAAATAAAAATGAGAATGACTAGACTCAGAAATTTGGACATGGGAGTCATATATTCCTGAATAATGTTTCAGGATACAACTAATTCAATTAACTACCAAAAAATAAGGGAATATGAACCTTTTAATACAATATAGGATTATTAATATTAAATATAACTGATAAAATGGCTGAATTTACATTATAACAGGAAGTAAATTTTGGAAATGTTTGACTTATCAGAGTATATCAAACTGAAAGTAAAATTACTATTTTTCGGACAGAAAACACTATAAAATGGCATTATTTAATCTGAAAATAACCAGAATGAACTGAAAGATTAATTTAAATCAAATCTAGTGAATAAAATTGACAAATAACCAAAGTTTAGGCATTCATATAGTGAAAATGTAAAAATGTATACAGGATGTGAAAAAATATTTGAACAATGTTAAGGATAATATTATATGGGCTAAGAGTTTAATTGAAACTGAAGGAAACAGTTAGTTAATTATTGGGTTTTGAACGGTTAACATGACATACGTTTGGCAACGTGCATAACCTAACCTATAATAGACATACCAAGCGAATGTATAGTACGTTATTGTGAAATCGCGAGTGACTTGTGGAATACTTCTAAAAACTATCATATTATAACAGAAACAATCAAGAAACACTCCATAAACACAGAACAATACATATCTACTCTGAAAAACACCACAAAACACTAGAAAACTGTGTAATACATTAACCCAAATCAGTGATGGAATCGGGGAAAGTGTTTGAACTAATAATTATACGGATATACTAAATACAACTCAGAAACAGTACACTAGACACTACACAACATTTTACAAGAGATTCGCAGACTTCAGAACAGGAATACTACAGGAAAATCTTTTATTTGGAACGTCCAATATACGAATGACATCTCACTAACTTCACGGCGGCCATTTGCTTTGACGATTTCAGTGCCTCTTCTTGGTTCAGCACAGCTGTTTGGTGAAAACAATTATTATATTTACAATTTATTATTCAATGTCTGTGTTTATTAATAACTATTAATTTGATTGTAACGTTATACTTTTTAAATATTAGCCCGATTTCTCTGACTTTGGTAATAACTGGCTGTTTAAAGAACCCTATATAATTTTTATAACATATACTTGTAACTTTTTTCGATATCCTGAGAATCGATACTAATCGATAAGAGTCAATATTGCTGTTACTTAATAAAACATTAATACTTTTCAATACTTAATAGTTCTTTATTTCTTCAATAATACTAATTACCAATAATATAATTCTAATTGATAATCTACAAGGACTTTACCACCCGTAAGTGAAGATAACCTAAAAAATAGAAAGGTAAACAAATATCGATTGGTTTACAGACAGTCTTATGAGTGGTGATAGATTATTTAAATTATACTAAAACTTTAATAAAAATTTTCAGAAGAGCATTACACTGTTTAAAACTTCACAGCCCTATATTAATTAATTGATCCTAATTAATTAATTAATAAAATTAAAATTTTTTTTTTTATTATTTTTTTTTATAAACATAATTTTTTTTTAATTTTCTTCAAAACAATAATTTTTGTTTCGAA
The DNA here is from genome assembly GCA_034769895.1 of Magicicada septendecula. NCBI lineage: Eukaryota > Metazoa > Arthropoda > Insecta > Hemiptera > Cicadidae > Magicicada > Magicicada septendecula. The sequence continues at coordinate 466,274,673 of CM068371.1, forward strand.
ACTTTCGGTGAAGCTGAGCATATATATTTCTTCATCAACTTTACGCTACTCGACCGGTCTTGCTACCATTGGGACTCGACCAGCTGGGAAACTTAAGGAAGTGTTTCAGGCCAGTAAGACGTCGAGAGCCACACCAATTAAACATATTACATTGGACTTGATTACATCGGAGTCACATACTCCATAATAGCTTTATTATCATCAACACACATCACTATTTTATTATATTATTACAAATTGGCGCACAACTTTAGGGGCTTTAATTAGCGATTGGAAGGCCAATACATTCTGCCCAATCACTAGTTGGAGCTAGGCAACAGCCACAAAGCCAGAGAATTTCAAGGGAAAATGCAACGACGTGCGACATCTAAGAAACGGGCGGCGGAGGCCGAAAAAGAAGTCGATATGGACAACAAAGAGGCAACGCCAGTAGAGTTGGAAGAGGTATTACAATCGGTGTGGTCCAAACAACAGAGCAACCAGAGGAACAACCGGAGATACCCACACAGACAGGGGAAGTCAATGTCCAGGAGAGGCAGGTGGAAAAGTCCAGGACAACGGAGGATAGTAAAATGGACAGAATCATGGAAATGTTCCTGCAAATGAGAGAGGACATTGGAGGAACCAATAAGAAGATGGAAGAATGGAAGGAAGACTTGAGTAAGAAAATGGGAAGTGATAACCAGTCTTTAAAAGAAGATTTGGGAAATAAAATAGAAAAAACAAAAGAAGAATTGAAGAAGGATAACCAATCCACAAAAGAAGAGTTGACTGGGATGAACAAGAACATGGAAAATTTGAAGGAAAATAACAAGAAGATGGAAGAAGAGATGGGGAAGAAGTTAGAAAAATTGAAGGAAGACAACCAAGCGTTTAAGGAAGAATTCAAGTTAACTAAAGAAGAATTGATTAATAAAATTGAAAATACCAATCAGAAAATAGATGAAACCAGGAAGAAGATAGAGAAGAACAACCGACAATTGAAGGAAGAGTTGAAAGAAGATAACAAGAAGTTGGAAGAGAAGATGGGGGAGAAATTGGAAGAATTGAGAGAGGACAATCAAATTTTGAGAGAAGAATTAAGGGAGGTAAATCAGGAGAATTTGGACAAATTGGACGAAAGGATGGAATTGTTGCGAGAAGAACTGAATAAAGAAATCACTGTTAACAAAAAAGCGATGAATAAGAAGATGGAAGAAGAAAATATAATGGTCAATCGACAGATTCGGGAGATTGATGGAAAGTGCAACCAGACCGAAAAGGAGGTGAATGAGTTTAAAGAAGTGGTGAACATCAAGTTCACAAATATCGAAGAACATAGTCGTAGGAAGGTAGAAGAACAGAGGAAGGAAAATCAAGAAGAATTCGGAAAAGTACGCAACCAGGTCACAGAACGATGTAATGATATACAAGAGACCATGGCCAATATCACCGGTCAGGTGCGACAAAGCCGAGAGGAGATGGAAGCGATTAGAAACAGACCGACTCATTTCACCGGATTGCCCGTCAACGAAAGCCGAGAGTGGCTCAACTTCCGGCAATACAAACGCAAGCCGATGGAGTTCCTGGCTAGGGTAGAAGAATATTTGACCAAGCATAAAATTACCCAATGGAGCCATAGCAGGGAGATATTCGACGAGTCTTTCCGAGACATAACAGATAATTGGTGGATGGCCAACCGGAGTGAAATTTACGACTACCAACAGTTCCAGAAAATGTTTAAAACAAAATACTGGTCTGAGACCACCCAGAACTTGATCCGTGACAATATTTGTAATGGAAGATACAGGTCACAGTTAGGTAGCAGTATGACGGCATATTTCTTGGGGAAGGTGTGTATGGCAAAACACCTTGAGCCAGCAATCCCAGAAGAATGTTTAGTGAATAAGATATCTTATCACTATGATGAGGACATTATCAGGGCCCGGAGAGGTAGTCAGATCAAGACGATCCAGGGAATGACCGAGTTATTGGAGGGATACGAGAATGAAGAGTATTATCGGCAGAGCAGGAAGAGAAATGAGAGACCAGAAGCAAGGCCGACTACTTACCCCAATAACGGCAATAACCATACAAATAACCGGAACCAGCCCAGTAATTACGACGGCCTTAACAACCAGCCGCGTAATAACCAGTTTAACGGAAATTTTAACGGCGTGAGAAATAACAACCCCTACCCAAATAATCGAAACCACTTTTATCAACAAAATAATAATGTTCCATACAGTCAGAGAAATCCATATCCCAACAATAATGGTGACAGACCTTACCCACCTAACCGAAATTACTATAATAATAATATTAGTAATAATAATAATAGCAATAGTAATAACCGAGTGTCGCGCCCTAGGGTAAATTTTATAAGAGCAGAAGATCGCGGACCCCGGAGATATTATCAACCGAGGAGGAGCAGCTTCCACGGCGCCGACCGAAGATGGAGGAGTGCGGAACGAGACGGCCCAAGATACGAACAGGAAAGACGAAGTACCAGCCTGGAAGATCTTGGCAGACAACCGAACAGGGCGTTAAACATTAACCAGGGTACAGAACGTCAGGAGACAAACCAGAGTTTCCCGAACGATGCCTCGGTCAATAATAACTCAAACAATGAACAAAATACTTTAAACGAGAGGAGGCAGTAATCAACAACGATGACCCGTTACTGCTTATACTTCCTGGGTTAGAAAAGGATGATTTGCGACAAGAAAACAATGATAAAAACTTCACTATTATCAGTAACCATTATTTGAAAGACATACGAACTGAACTTTTGGAAGAGAACGAGAAGAGTCTCAGCAACAGTAATAATGAGATAATTTATATAACAGCGGAGGTGGAAGGAGTTCCCGCTAAAATAATGATAGACACAGGAGCTAATATTTCAATAATAAACTCCAATGAGTTGGAGAGAATACAGAGTGCATGTGGTAAAACTTTGCCAATGTTACCAGTCAACAACATTGTGTTGGTAGGTGCAACTGGCCGCCAGAATAAAACCATTAGGAAACAAGTTTCTTTAAGTGTCGTTAGCCGTGATATAGCTTTAGACATGGAATTTTTAATCGCCACCGGATTACCATTTGACATCTTAGTCGGTTGCGATATTCTTCGTAGATATTCGGCGGTAATCGATCTCAATTTAAATAAAGTATCACTTTTCCCAGTCGGAGTAACATGGACCGCAGATCTGGTAGGAGGCACAACTATACTTCCCAGCCCTATACATCAACAACTTCGTAAAATAAATGTTCTTAGAAACAGCCCTCTTTCTAAACCCATAATATACAATAATGGAGGAGAGGATTTATGGTCAGTTAAGATCCAAGAAATACGGAATTTCCAGTGCGGAAGCGATAACGAGAAAATACCAACACATCTGGCTGATCGTCTAATTGCAATATATGAGAGATACAAAGCGGTGTTTTCTGATGAACCAGGGAAGGTAAAAAACTACCAGTGCCAACTTCGTTTTAAAGAAAACGTAGAGTTTAACCGGAGGTCATATCCAATAGCGCAGTCGCTCAAAGAAGCCGTGAGAACAGAGATAAACAAGATGTTAGATAATGACATAATTGAGATTAGTCAATCACCTTACACTAGTCCAATTATTGCTGTTCCGAAGAAAGACGGACAAGTCCGGCTCTGTTTAGATGCACGTGAGTTGAATAAGACAATTGTGAATGACAGAACTTCTCCCGGTGAAATAGAAGAAATCTTAAAGCGTTTTCATGGTACTAACTTTATTAGCACCTGGGATACGGTCTGTGGTTATTGGCAGGTAGAGCTGCATCCACAAAGCCGCCAGTATGTAGCGTTCATTTTCGAAGGGCGCAATTACCAGTTCAAGAGACTGCCCTTCGGACTTGTCAATTCTGTCGCCATATTTGTGGCATGCATGGACCAGATTTTGGGACCAGAAGCGCTCCAATTTACCACCGTCTATGTTGACGATTTACTAATCACATCCGGAACCTGGGAGGAGCATTGTTACAGAGTGGAATTTGTACTAAACAAACTAGCGCAGAACAACATAACACTGAAGTTGGAGAAATCCAAATTCATAGCGCGCGAGGTACAATTCTTAGGCTTCAACCTAGACGACAGAGGTATTACCCCATCAGCAGAGAAAGTGGAGGCAATTCAGAGGTTCCCGCAACCAAGAAACAGGAAACAATTGCAATCTTTCCTCGGACTCTGTAACTATTACAGGAAGTTTCAGAGCCGATATTCCGAGTTGACCGCCAAGTTTCAACCACAGTTATCTGCCAAAAACAAATGGACTTGGGGTGAAGATCAAGATATTACTTTCCGATTGATAAAAGAGAAGTTTCTGGAGAGTGTGATACTTCGTCACCCAGATTTTAAGAAACCGTTCTTTCTAAACTGTGACGCTAGCGATCTAAGCTTAGGAACGACATTATACCAGGAAGATGAGGAGGGACAACATCTGGTAATAAGCTTCGCTAGTCGCACACTGAACCAGTGCGAAAAGAACTACAGTGTGACAGAAAAGGAATTGTTGAGCGTGGTGTTCGCATGCAGCAAGTTCCGGACGTACATTCTCGGATATCAAGTCACGGTACGAACTGATCATAAATCCATCTCGTTCCTTCGTCGGTGCAAATTGAGTCACGGCCGATTGGCTAGGTGGGTACTCGCCCTACAAGAATATGACCTGAAATGGGAATACATTCCAGGAAAGAAGAACGTGGTAGCGGATGTGTTGTCACGTATAAATCTGGAAGATCAGACATTCGAGGGAGAGAAGGAGAGCTTAGTAAAAATTTATAACATATTCACGACCAGAGCCGATTTACAAGCTTTGTTAATAAATATCCGAATCCATCAGCAATCTGATCCTAAGCTGAAAAACATTGTGAGTCGTTTGGAAGCCAATGATGAAACCATTTCTAAATACTACCACCTTAACAAGGGAATTTTATTCATAAAAACCGCCTTAGACGATGAGACATGGAAGGTGATAATCCCACACCAAATCGAAAAGGAGGTCATCATCGATTACCATGTCAGGTATGGTCACATGGGAGCGTTAAAAGTGATACAAGCTCTAGAGGAAAATTGTAAGATCAAGAATATCAACCGCAAGGTGAGAACATACATCAAGTCCTGTAAGATCTGCCAATGTGCAAAAGTAAACAATGAAAAGACAGAGGGCATCATGATACCGATAACTTCCAACGCAAAACTGGAAAAAGTGTTTTTGGATATATGCGGGCCATTTCCCCGTAGCGGTGGTCGGCACAGATATAAATACTTGGTAATCATAATGGATCACTACACCAAGTATATAAAGCTATATCCGGTTAATCGGGCAACAACAGCAAAGGTTTTGGCGGTGATTATTGATTTGTATATCCCAGAGATCGGTAGACCATCTTCTATTATTACCGACCATGGTACACAGTTTAAGGGGAGGAGATGGCGAGACACTTTATTAGCACTTGGGGTCAAAACGTATAAGACATCAGTCTACCACCCAAGTAGCAATCCGGCTGAGAGAGTACTAAGAGAAGTGGGTAGGATATTGCGCACGTACTGTCACAACCAACAGAAAAAGTGGCAAGAGTACCTAGCAGCGACAGAAACATTCCTAAATTACGCCCACCATCCAGCTATAGGAATTCCACCGTACTCAGCCATGTATGAGAAGCCGACTCCCCGAGACATTGAACAAATCATTGAATTTCCAACGAACAACAATAGGAAATTCAACCAGTTGAAGTTTTACAATAAGGTAGCAGAAGATCAGGAAAAACGGCAAGCCAAGTACCAGAAGGCAATAGGGCGAATTGTAACATATAAAGAGGGTGAAAAAGTCCTCCTAAAAAATAGAGAGCTGCCTAGCACCTTAGAAGGCATAACCAAAAAACTACTATTACTATACAATGGCCCATATGTTGTGGTAAATGATAAGCATAACAACACATATGAGTTGAGGGAAATCGTTTCAGGAAAAATCAAAGGAGTGTACAATCAAGCTTCTATGAAGAAATATTATGAAGAATGAGTTGTGAGTTTTAGAATTTTGATTTTATTTTTTAAAAATCCGAAAATAATGTAAGTACATCTTACAACCTAATATTTTGAAAAGAACATTCTGGAGAATTAAAAGAAAAAGAATTTTTAATTTTAAAAATTCAAAAATAATGTAAGTACATCTTACAACCTAATATTTTGAGAAGAACATTTTGGAGAATTATAAGAAGAAGGAATTTAGAATTTTTATTTTAAAAATTCAAAAATAATGTAAGTACATCTTACAACCTAATATTTTGAGAAGAACATTTTGGAGAATTATAAGAAGAAGGAATTTAGAATTTTTATTTTAAAAAAATTCAAAAATAATGTAAGTACATCTTACAACCTAATATTTTGAAAAGAACATTCTGGAGAATTTATATTTTAAAAAATTTTAAAATAATGTAAGTACATCTTACAACCTAATAATTTTGGAACAAACTTTATGGAAGAAAGGAAAAGAAAGACTTTTGAATTGAAATATAATTATAAAAATTTAAAATTGAGTAAGTACATCTTACTACAACCTGATAATTTAGAACAAAACTTTATGGAAGAAAGAGAAAGAGAGAGAATTTTGTACTTATTAATTATGAAAATTTAAAACTGAGTAAGTACATCTTACTACCACTGAATTATGAGAAAAACATTTTGGAAGAATTAAGAAGAAAGGAATTTTGAAGTTAATATATGAAAAATTTAAAAATGAAGTAAGACCAACTTACTATAACTAAGTTTATGAGAAAAACTTTATGGTAAATAATTAAGAAGAATTTGAATTTGGAGAAATACCAAAACTTTCAGAAATAATAGTAAAATCACACTACTATAAACAATTCTGAATGAAACAATTCTGGGAATAAATGAATTAAACAGAATTTGAATGTTGATAGAACGTCAGTACTTTGAAACAAGATAAGATCAACATATTACAAGGATGTATGAGAAATATTTTTCAATTAAATAAAAAGAATAGTTTGAATTTTACATTAAAACTAACCAAGTTCCAAAAAATCATTATGTGTCAATTATGATTGAATTGAGAAGAAAATAAAGTGATTAATTCAGAAAAGAGAGTTAACGTTAATCCAGAATAAATGCTAGACATTCACAATAGCATTTGAAGGAGTAGAGAAGACTAACAAAAAAGAGTGTAATATGCCAGAGAAGGAAAAAATTTGGAAGCAAAGAGACTAATTACCTATGAAACGATAATGAAAACAGTTAATTAAGAGCAAAGAAGAACAACTCATACCAAACATATGGAGAAGATGATTTTGAACCAATGATAATAATAAGACCTATATGAAATGCAAAGAGAAGAAATACCACATGAAATATAATATAAATGAATTAATGTTAATGAATGCGAAGGCGGATTAATAACTTTCTAAGAGAAAGGAAAGAACCAAAATGTTTAAATAAAATGATCAATATAACAACCTGTATATCTAATGTAAAGATACAATGTTAAAAAATTAAATATAATATATTAAGACCATTCAAATAATGAATACGAAAGACTATTTATAAAGACCATGCTAATACTATGAATAACCAGAAGAAAGTATAAAGAGAATTCAGATGAAGAAGAAAGAGAGTTACACTGTAAACAGTAACCAGAATTATTAAAAGAAAGGTTTTCAACCATAATTAAATTAAATATATCAGACAAGTTAAGAGTTTTGGAAAAATATATATGTAATGAGTATAATAATGATTATGAAGATTTATTAAGATAGAAAATGTGAGATAATCTGAGAGACTACGAAGTGGAGAATCCAAAGATATTTTTATTAGTCGAAAATGAGACTACTTTTTATTTATTTATTCGATGACTGACTGAAGATAATTCCAGCAGCATTATGTTTTTTGAGCAGGGATGGATATGCCCCTGTACTCAATTTATAGAAGTGGTGTATGGCCAGCAGAGAAGTAGCGTACAGTGCCCCTCTGATCTGCCCCAGCCCACGTGATAGGGAATGTTAGGGAATTAATATCCCAAGGATACAACACGAAGTTGATATAGAAAGAAAATGTATTACAATTATAATATATCTCAGAAGACACTAACTATCCGAAAAGGATCAGTAGTAAGACAAGTAACCATATATATAAAATCAATAAAACTCTAATATAAAAAAGTCGATATAAAAATGGAGAAGAAAATGAATTATAAGAAATGATGAAATTATCATAAGAAATTATTTCATCCATAAACATGTCTGAAATAATTACTTCTGGAGGAGAGCAATCTGTAGCGTGACAGATGTTTGCATAATATTGAATGGCAATTGATCATTAGAATAATGAAGTTATAATATTTAAAGTTGGAAGAAAGCATTAAGTCTAATATAAATAGATTAATTCGTATCAACTGTGGAAAGAAATCATTATTATAAAGAAAATACAAGTACAAGTAAAAGGAGTTACTAGTGATGAGTCATCCAAGACCAGTCTCATAACCAAAGGTTTTCAAGGTATAACCCAGGAAGGTAAAATAGTAAATAATAAAGCAGTACTGAATATGACCAAACCCACAACGAGGGAGAATAAATAGAATAGAAACCCTAAAATAAGCCAAGATTAACCAATACAGGTGGTGTATTTCTGAAATAAAGAAGAAGATGGAGAAGATCCCAAGAAACCTGATGGCAACAAGAAGAAGATGGAGAAGATACCAGTCCCAGAAGGCAGGAGAAAAGAAGACTGAAGAAAGAAGAAGAGGGCAGCATCCTGAAGAAGATGTCATGCTCTTATAAAAGACACCCAAATCCCTATATCCCCAAAATAAATATCTAAAAATAAAAGTATAACGAAATAAAAACCACATGTATATAAATTTAAGAGAGAGGAGTGTATAAAGTAAAAGTTTCCTGTGAACTAAGATGAAACAATAATATAGTACCCATGGAACAAATCTCCATTGAAAAAACGCTAACCAATTTATTATGTTAATAAGACTATACGACCATTTAGCATTAACATAATATATAAGTGCAAAGTGAACCAGTGATAGTTTTGGGTATTATAAAAAATGAACCTTGTGTTTCATTCTTGGCAATCACAAACATTGGATGCAATGAAATATGCATTTTTCAATGACTTAAAATATGTACTGTGACAATATGTTGTTCATAAGACATGAATCTGTTTAAAATAACATTTTGTTTTACATGAAAAAAGAAAAACAGAGTTCATAATACCTTTTGAACAATTAATACTATTTATTTGTTAATGACAGGGTACAATTCCCCAAAGACAATGTAAAAGACAGTATAAAAACTGTAGAATCCTACTTATAATAATGTTTAGAAATAAGAATATAAATATAAGGTTTTTATGTATATAGTACAAGAATGTTTAAAAATGTATTAGATATAAGGCCATTTGTTTGGGTCTGAAACAACTAACATCAGAACTATAAAAATAGTTACCACTTGTAAATAGTAGAGAGTAATTAAGATGTTAGTTAGTAAAAAACCTTTTTTGTAAGCCATATTTCCATGTTTAGAAATAAGGATTGTGTTGCAAAATGTCTGACTTGAAGACAACCATTTATTTAAAAAAAAAAATATTCGTTAATTGTTTTAACTATTGTTTGTATTGTAACCAATACTAATTGTTTTTGTGTAATTTAAAAACATGTTTAATTTATAATACTATTTGTAAAAGTCAGAGAGGGTATCACACATCATATATTGTTTGTAAACTGTTTTGTAAGAAAAATTGTTAAAAAATCATAGGCCAAAAGAATGGAAACCAAACTTCATCAAAACAGAGAAATTGCTCAATTAAATGCAAATAAACAAAAGGGGTTTAGACAAAATAAACTTGAGATCATGCCATATAATTGCACATACCATTTAGAGAGATTTTAATAAATTATATTCAGAATTATAAATAAAAATGAGAATGACTAGACTCAGAAATTTGGACATGGGAGTCATATATTCCTGAATAATGTTTCAGGATACAACTAATTCAATTAACTACCAAAAAATAAGGGAATATGAACCTTTTAATACAATATAGGATTATTAATATTAAATATAACTGATAAAATGGCTGAATTTACATTATAACAGGAAGTAAATTTTGGAAATGTTTGACTTATCAGAGTATATCAAACTGAAAGTAAAATTACTATTTTTCGGACAGAAAACACTATAAAATGGCATTATTTAATCTGAAAATAACCAGAATGAACTGAAAGATTAATTTAAATCAAATCTAGTGAATAAAATTGACAAATAACCAAAGTTTAGGCATTCATATAGTGAAAATGTAAAAATGTATACAGGATGTGAAAAAATATTTGAACAATGTTAAGGATAATATTATATGGGCTAAGAGTTTAATTGAAACTGAAGGAAACAGTTAGTTAATTATTGGTTTTTGAACGGTTAACATGACATACGTTTGGCAACGTGCATAACCTAACCTATAATAGACATACCAAGCGAATGTATAGTACGTTATTGTGAAATCGCGAGTGACTTGTGGAATACTTCTAAAAACTATCATATTATAACAGAAACAATCAAGAAACACTCCATAAACACAGAACAATACATATCTACTCTGAAAAACACCACAAAACACTAGAAAACTGTGTAATACATTAACCCAAATCAGTGATGGAATCGGGGAAAGTGTTTGAACTAATAATTATACGGATATACTAAATACAACTCAGAAACAGTACACTAGACACTACACAACATTTTACAAGAGATTCGCAGACTTCAGAACAGGAATACTACAGGAAAATCTTTTATTTGGAACGTCCAATATACGAATGACATCTCACTAACTTCACGGCGGCCATTTGCTTTGACGATTTCAGTGCCTCTTCTTGGTTCAGCACAGCTGTTTGGTGAAAACAATTATTATATTTACAATTTATTATTCAATGTCTGTGTTTATTAATAACTATTAATTTGATTGTAACGTTATACTTTTTAAATATTAGCCCGATTTCTCTGACTTTGGTAATAACTGGCTGTTTAAAGAACCCTATATAATTTTTATAACATATACTTGTAACTTTTTTCGATATCCTGAGAATCGATACTAATCGATAAGAGTCAATATTGCTGTTACTTAATAAAACATTAATACTTTTCAATACTTAATAGTTCTTTATTTCTTCAATAATACTAATTACCAATAATATAATTCTAATTGATAATCTACAAGGACTTTACCACCCGTAAGTGAAGATAACCTAAAAAATAGAAAGGTAAACAAATATCGATTGGTTTACAGACAGTCTTATGAGTGGTGATAGATTATTTAAATTATACTAAAACTTTAATAAAAATTTTCAGAAGAGCATTACACTGTTTAAAACTTCACAGCCCTATATTAATTAATTGATCCTAATTAATTAATTAATAAAATTAAAATTTTTTTTTTTATTATTTTTTTTTATAAACATAATTTTTTTTTAATTTTCTTCAAAACAATAATTTTTGTTTCGAAACTTTCGGTGAAGCTGAGCATATATATTTCTTCATCAACTTTACGCTACTCGACCGGTCTTGCTACCATTGGGACTCGACCAGCTGGGAAACTTAAGGAAGTGTTTCAGGCCAGTAAGACGTCGAGAGCCACACCAATTAAACATATTACATTGGACTTGATTACATCGGAGTCACATACTCCATAATAGCTTTATTATCATCAACACACATCACTATTTTATTATATTATTACAATAGTTACAATTAAATTCTTAGATTTAAATTTTTATATTCTTATAAAGTCAATCGTCTCTGAAAGTCTCTTTAAGAGAGTATTGTGTTACAATTACTATTATTATTATTCCTCGATAGACGTGCTATCGAGTCACCTTTAATTTGGGATGTAGAAATCTCCTCCATATGGTTACATCTTGGGAATCCGAAGAGCGTCGTCCTCGTCTAGGTCTGGTCTCAGTTGTTCACGGCTTAAACGTCTGCAGGATAGAGTGGGCCTTCTACACAGATACTCGTTGATTCTCAGGTGTCTCGAACTGCATTATCGGTCGGGTCTACTAGAGTTGTAATTCTGATGATTCATGTCTCCAGGTAGGATGTTGTGAAGAGTCGTCAATCGGAGAAGATAGCTGTTATAGTTACTAACACTCGTGCTATTGGTTGTCACATATTTCTTCTTGTTACAACGTTTTTTTAATTTTTCTTTTTCTTAACGTTACATATTACACTCTTTTGTAGCAGTTAGTAAAATACATAAGAATTAATCCAAACTAATAACCAATCACATAACATTTCAACAGAGCATTTTGCTCGTGCGTGTGCACTGCTTGGAGTCGTCATTTCGAGAGAGAGATTTTTCGTCCGCTACCACTGGTACAGGACAATAGGTAGTGGGGTGTTTATTCCGCGAGAATATAGTCCCGGTCTCTCTCTAAATAAAACTTTTTATTTATACAAACTATCGCTAGATAAAAATACATCATTTAAATTAGTTGTTTTCGTGACTATCTGTGTCTTCAGATTCTTTAATTATTAACATTATTTTTCTATATTATTTTAGTTACAGAAGACTCGGTAAACATGTCGAGTCCGGTATCAACAGGTAGGCGCCTGATAACAAGCAAAGGGTTAAATGCGACAATAATAATTATTTACAATATGTCTTTTCTTTACCGTTTCTTTGCCCTTATTAATTACTACTTCCATTCACACTTAGTACCTACATGTTTTTTATTATCATTGTGAGATTTAAATGGTTAGTTGTTCGCAACTTAAAATTTTTTTTTTATTTCTTTATTTTTATAATTGTCACAATTTAAATCGTCACACTTCCTGTCTCATTTAAGTTTTTGTTGTGCACATAAAGACTTTGTGTATCTCTAATGAGGTGTTGCGGTATCATTTTCTTTGTCGTTATTGCCCAATACTGCCTCTACTTATTCTACCAAATGCCTTTCCAAAGTCTATGAAGGGAGTTGGTATTAAAGTGCTGGAAATGCGGGTGGAGGGTATAAGATGGATGGATAGATTGAGCATTGTATATCACACACACACGAGCGAGCAAGCGCGCGAGCACACACATAACCGCATGTGAGCAATTGACATTCTCTGTGCTTTTCAATGACATGGGCTATTTGTGAAGATGTAATCTAAACATGATCTGCCCTTCCTGAACCAGGCCTCATGTTACTGCATTCAGTTTTACTTATAGACAGTGTTTTAATTCGGTACTAATGACGGCAACTTCTAATGCGGTTGCACGGACAAAGCGCAGTTTATGTTGACGAGGAGTTAAGTAACAGTACCACATGAACAGCGCCACACTTTTTCACGACACGAGATTGCTTCACATTAACACACAATTTCTTTACGTTTATTTATTAAACGCCTTTATCATGTTACATGAACGTATGTACTTGAAGTAAATTTAAGCGCAGTATAAATGTCTTCATCCGAAGCATACTGTTCCGTAGTAACATGTTAAGAGGGTCACAGACTCACGACTGCTACTACTGCTGTTACTTGTGCCATGTAGATAAGCGAGCCAGTGGCAATGAATCACAGTTGCTACTTCTCTCCTTCCTTAACCTAGTGTTTGATCGAGCGCGTGACCGCCTTTTTTTTGTTCGCAGTTCAGAGTAATGTTTTGTAACTTGAATTTATGTGCAGAATCCCTGCTACGTGTGTGTTTTTCTTTTGTGTACTTTCTCCGTGTGTGTTTACTGAAAAGTATTCTTTAAACATGCTCTGTAAGTGTTTTTTTTAAAAATATTAATATATACTTTAATACAAAAATTGAAAATGTGCATTTATGTGATTGGGTAAGCATTTGACAAAAACCGTTTCTAAATATTGATAATACTTATAGCAACGATCATGAATAGAATAGAACAATGGCGGTAAATTTATTCAGTCTTCGCTTTCCGTTAGAGGAATAATAATAATAATAAAAATAATAATTTTTTTTTGCGGGAGAGGAAAATGCATTATGCACCGGTCTCCCGTTGTGTGGGACTCTCACCCACCAAAAAACCTCCACTTTACAGGCAGGGAACCCCCCCCTGGAACAACTATTCTTATGGCTTCAGGGTGGCACCTCGTATTGCGCCTACTAGGCTCCTGCAGCTTTATCTATATCATAGACCTGTGAGAGGGTCCAGTTCAGGCATCTTCTGCCGCAGGACCATCCTCACGAAGGTCACAACCATGTCCCAGTTCTCTTTGTTGTTGAGCATGACGCCTATGATGTTATCAGGCGTCATGGAGACAATCTCCGATTCCAGTCCTCGCCTCTCCAGCACCCACCGTTGACACTCGAAGAAAGTATGATGAGCGTCATCAGAGTCTAAGTCGCCATACACGCACGACGGATCCTCCATCTTACCCACCCTTCGCAGGTATGCACAGAAATAACCATGCCCTGTCAGGAATTGAGTAAGGTAATAATCTACCTCGCCGTGCATTCTGTCCACCCATTCAGGGAGGTTCCCAATCAGCCTCACCGTCCACCTAGCTCGACTCTCCTGCTGCCATCGTAGTTGCCAGCTCCGCATGGAGTGTGCCCTGGCCACTGCTCTTGCTTCTACAAATCCCAAGTCTTCCTTGGTCGTGTAGACCCTCCTCCTCTCCTCAGCCATCAGATCTATTGGCATTACTCCAGCGACGACCAACACTGCTGGTTCCGACACCGTTCTGTAGGAGCTTGCAATCCGAAGTGCTCCTCTTCGTTGTACCGCGGCCATCTGCTTGCGGTATTTTTCTTGCTTCAGTGCGTCGGCCCAGACCTCGCTCCGTAGAGGAGAATCGAGTTGGTCACCGACATCAGCAGTCGCCGTCTCCCAGCAGCTGGGCCTCCGACATTTGCCATTAGCCTGCTCAGCGCAGCAACGACCTTAGCGGCTTTCTCCGAGGAACATCGAATTTGCTCCCAGTAGGAAAGCTTAGTATCCAGGTGCACCCCTATATACTTCACCGCTGGCTTTGGTGTTATCGCCTTTCCGCCACCACGAACTGTGTGATTGTGGGTATACGTCGTCGAGTGAGGAGCACAATCTCTGTCTTCTCCGTCGAGGCTCAGACCGTGTTCTTCCATCCAGATGCGGACCCTGCGCATGACCTGGTTCAGCATGCGCTGCGCCTCCTCTGCGTCTCTCGCGGTGATCACGGCAGCCACGTCATCAGCATATGCTACCAAAAAGGTATCATCTGCCATCTCCATCCGGAGGATTCCATCATAGAAGGCATTCCACAGGTCGGGGCCCAAGATAGAGCCCTGAGCTACACCTCCTGTTATTTCTCTGCTGCGTGGCCCATCTGCTGTGTCGTACCGGAGCTCCCTGTCCCTCAGGTAACTTCGTATTATCCGGAGCAGATAGTCCGGCGCTCGAAAGACGTACTCCAAAGGCGCTAGCAAGTCTGTCCACCTGGCCGAATTAAAGGCGTTGCGTACGTCCAGTGTAGCGAGTAGTACCGTCCTTCTGGAGAAGTGATTACCCCGCTGGGCCACCTGGACGGCATTCAAGATCTCCTGTATGGCTCCAATGATGGATCTGGCCGTTCTGAACCCGTACTGCCCCGCTGACAGATCTCCCGCATCCCGAATTGCCGCTACTAAGCGAGGCCTGAGTAGACTTTCCAGTAGTTTCCCCGCCGTGTCCAGCATACAAAGAGGTCTGTATGCCGACGTGGAATTCGGGCTGCCCTTCCCTTTGCCGACTAAGACTAGTCTCTGGATCTTCCACCTCTTCGGGAAGACTTCGTCTTTGAGGCAGCGGTTGTACATATTAAGTAGCACCTGGGGGCAGGATCTAGCGACCACCCTCAGCATTTCCGCAGGTATACCATCCGGCCCTGGTGCCTTCTTGTTGCGCAGGGAGCTAGCAGCTAGTGATATCTCGTCCTCACTGAAAATCGGGCCTCGTCTTCCAATGGGCCTGGTTATTCCTTACGATCCCTCAGTGGGTGACGTGGAAATAGACCGTCCACGATGAAGCGCATCCGATTTTCGTCCATCCTTGGGCTACGAGGCCGGGCTCCAAGCCTGCTCATTACAAGCCTGTACCCCAGACCCCAGGGATCAGAATCTAGATCACTCCTGAGGGTCTCCCACTTGAGCCGCTTGCTTCTGTTGATGTCCTCCTTACGTCTTTTTCTAGCGAGCCGATATTCGTCTTGCGCTTCGGCTGCTGCAATCGCGTTTCTCCGTCTGTTTCTGGTCGCCATGCGACGCGAGCGCAAGCAACGTCTCCTGAGGTCAGCAATCTCGTCTGTCCACCAGTACGCCACTGTCTTCCCCCCGCGGCGTCTCGCTCTCCTGGGCATAGACACATCGCAGGCATTCCGTATGAGGCGCGTTGTCGCACCGACGACTTCCTCTGTCGGACTCAAGCTGTTCATCACCGCCTCCTTTCCGATCGCGATGACATCCTGCAACAAATCCACGTCCAGTTTGGACAAGTTCCAGCCAGGTGTTCGGCTGGGTTCAGCTATGGGCGAATGCTGAACTCTCCGCAGGGTGAAAGTGATATACTGGTGATCACTACCAATATAATCTTCCACCTCCCAGTTCATGACGCTATGCGCCAATGCGTCGGATATCAAAGTGATGTCCGGGATTGTTTCGGCGTAACCAGGTCTTCTAAAAGTTGAGACACCGCCCACATTGACCACCGCGAGCCCGACTCTTGCTGCCATCTCTAACACGTACCGTCCCCTGGCGCACGTCCCCTGGCCCACTCCACCGCTTTGGCGTTGAAGTCTCCAGCGACCACGCAGGGTCCTTCCATCTCACGAATCGTGTCTTCCAATTTGTCCACTTTCTCACGAAATTCGTGGATGGTCTCGTTAGGGGTGAGGTAGCAGCTGACATAAGTGATGTGCTCGCATCTCACCCACACGAAACCACTTCCGACACCATGGCTTGAAGGGAGCGGCACGGTCGGGTCGGGAATCCAGATTGCAGCCGTCCCGAGTAAGTCAGCATACCATCCCGGTTCCTCTCTATCGTGGTGCTGCTCGCTGATGATCAGAAGATTGGGACCCACGTCCAGCTTCAGCTGCTCCAGGAGGGCGTCCGCCGTCCTGCTTCTATGCAGGTTTCCCTGGAGAATCTTCATCGGCCCCTCCCAAGCGCCTGTCGAAAGACCGCACAGATACCCGACCCGGGAACATGATTCAGAGCATTGGAGTCCAAACCACGCTCCTCACAGAGGAAACACCTCGGCTCTGCTTGGCAGTCTTTTTTCAGATGGCCTGCACAGCCACACTGTATGCATATACCTGCCTTCTTTCTGTCGGGCATTTTGCAGTCAGCCTGACGATGGCCAAAACCAAAGCAGGCGTAACAGCGAATCACATGGGGCCTTCGGCGCACTCTGCCATACACCCATCCGATCTTTATGCGGCCAGTTTCGAGGAATTTAGCAGCTCCTCGCTCCCCCAGCTCCACAATCGCCATCTTCTGCTCCCGGGTGTTTGCCTTCGTCAGCGTCACTCTTATGTCCTCAGCCAGGTCATCTGCATCGCGTTTGACGGCATTACGGACCTCCTTTTCTGTTATGAGGCAGTCAAGGTCTCTTATCTTAAGAGTTGTCCTGGGTTCCAGGCTGCGGACAGAAGCAGACTCACCCAACACTCCCCGCAACGCCTCACAGAAGCCCTCCTTATTGGTGGTCATAGATCCCAACTCCAGGAGAACATCCCCATAGCGAGTGCGGCGGACGGACCTGATTTCAGTTCCCATCGTCTCCGGCTTGGCATTTCTCCTGATCTGTGTCAGGACCTCCGCAAATGTCTTCCCCTCTGCAGGTTTGATGAGCAAAGCCTCGGGTCGAGCCTTCGGTGGACGCGTCCTCCTCCTCTCCGTGGTCGCCGGGGCCTTGCTCTCCTTCTTCTGTAGCCGTCTTTTCGCTTCGCGGACCGATCTCCTGGACTGCACCGTCTGCCATACAGTGGGAGTGTCTTCTTTTAACTTCTTCTTATCTGTGGTCCTCTGTGTAAGGGGGCTGGTGGCAGCTCGCTTACTCCCACCTCCCGCAGAAGACGAGGCCCCACTTTGTTGGCCCTCCTCCGTCTGTGTGGCACGGTCTGCTCCCTTCATTGCTTGGGGTGCTCGCAGGAACTCGAGGACTTCCAGCGCTTCCCGTAGTTTGGACAGGCCAGACAAATGTTTTTCTGCCTGTCCGTGGCAGTCTTCATGCTGTTGAGAAGAGAGCGACAGTATCGCCACATCTCCCCCTCGTTGTTCGTGTCCGGCACCCTCTGTTCATCTGCAGAGCTCTTGCCTGCAGGCATCTTCTGGGCAGTTGTTTGCCCCACCCCTCTTTGTGTACTCCCCGGAGGAGTCCTTTGCACCAGCGAGCTCTTCGCGAAGGGGCTCGGCGTTCCTTCCGCTGTATTGGGATTGTTTTCCATATTATTATACTACAGCAATGTCCCTAATACCATGCTTAAACTTATTTAGACTAATTCAACTTTATAATAAAGTGTCAATCCGACACACACAAATTTTTTTTTAAAGCTCTCTATAGAGCTCAAAAATTTAATAAATTGTCTTACAACAAGTATTCCTATTTAATTTGTACTTGTATACACAAAAAATCCAAAGAAAATCTCTTTAAGCTCTCAACGGTGTGAAGTCCAAAAATAAAATTCACCAAAAATTTACAATTAATTTACAATTAATCAGATGTAATCCGATTCGGATAAAGTACTACACTTTATGCATAAGTATGAAAAATAACTAAGCCCTATTTACAGCTTATTGTATTAATAAACCAAAAATTTCCAAAGTTCTCTACAGAAAAAGTACCGGTAACTAAGTCCTATACAGCACTGATGCACTGATGACAAATATTCTAAGTCCAATTTCCCTGCTGGAAGGTAAATTTCCCTTATGTGTGGAAAAGGCGCCAAACTACGGTACTCTAACCTCAACAGCTGTCTGCTCTGTACCTGTGCATACTTACTACCAAAGGTCAATTACGGTACTGAAAGCCAACCAATATAACGACTTTTCAATCAGCTGTTTTCTGTACCAAAATACTATACTATTAATTTGCTAATTTCTGTCTTTAAATATTACCTTCCTATCCTACACTATTCTAAAAATGTAGTATGAATGTGTTCAAAAAATTCTGAGTAGTCATGCGCAGTTCTACACTTAGTTTAAATATGTCTATTTAACTACTAACTAGTTCACAATATTATACCCTAGTCCTACCTTAGGGCCACCAAATAATCATTATTTTACCTATAATAGGTCACTAATTAACCAACCACTCACACACACTGGTTCTCAAGCCCTATTCTCGTGTTTTCACCACACTTTCTCCGAAAACAACACAAAAATACTACTTTCAATTGCCATATATTCAAGAGCACTAGAACAACGTCTGCTTAACAACCATAAACAGTCATCAACAACAACAACAACGACGACGACGACAACGACAACAACAACAACAAGAATAATAACAACAGCAACAACAATTATAACTCTTTTTAGCTAATCGACGTTTTCAACTTTCTGGGTTATACGATGTCGTATAATATGAGTAGTGACGTTCATGGTAGTACAAATAAATGTAGTCAAACTTATGGAACAATTGAAAAAATACTCTGGCTCGGCAGGATACACTAGTAAACTCTCTTGGCTGTAGAAATTTCTTACTGTTTTAAACAGAATACATTTTATTATTAAATAAAATCAAATTTAGCTTTTAAAGCTATGAGTAAAGTTCTTTGCATTCATCACTCTTAGCGCTAGACATATCGTGTATGCAACTCATACATAACTCAACAAGAATTTGACTTCATTTTTGGTTTGTGGTTAGGTGGAAAACTCACATATACAAGAATTGTTCAATGGAAACAAGTTTACAGGCTGTAAAACATATTTTATTCAACGATTTTAAAAGAAGTCTCCATTAACGTTAAGACATGAGTCCCATTGTTGCACTAATCTGTAGATTCTCTGCTGGTAAAATTCTTGGGACTCTGCGGAACCATTCGCTAACAGCAAACTTTACCTCAGCGTCCGACTTGAACCGCCTCCTTTTAGTGATTTCTTTAATGAGCCAAAAACATGATAATCTCACGGGGACAAGTCGGGACTGTAAGGTGGATGTTGTAAGACTTTCCACTTCATACGACCAAGCAGCTCTTGAATCGTCTGGGCTACATGGGGTCGAGCATTATCGTGCAGAAGTTTGATACCATTTGTGAGCTTCCCGGGACGTTTTTTTCTGCTCATCAGTAAGCAGTCGTGGAATCCATTAAGCAGCAACTTTGTGATAGCCTAGACTATGAATGACGGAATGAACAGTTTCACGCTGATTCTCAACATTTGAGAAAGTTCTCTAACTTTGATGCACCTATTTGCGCGAAAAGCAATTTCCAGCTGTCTCACATTTTCATCTGATGCGGCAACACGTGCAGGTCCGGAACGGGCTAATCTTTAGTGGATTCTCTCCCTTGTTGAAATTTATTGCACCATTCACCACTGCCGTATGAGAATAACTATAGTCACTGTATACAGCTTTCATTCTCGTACAAATTTCTTTTGGCTGACGCCCCTCAGCGGCCAAAAACAGAATAACGACACGCAGATAATTTTCTATCATAGATGCCATTTTTCAACCCAGTCACAACGCTTAGAAAAGAGCAAACTGCAAATATTTATGACAGACGCGTCACTAGTACTTAAACAGACAATATAAACAAATGAATTCCGTTGCCATGGCGACGAAGTCACGGCTGCGCAGATCAAACGTGTTTCTATTGAACAATCCTCGTACAATATAAGACAAAAAGTAACTAGGTTTTTGAGAAAATTTTATTTCTTTAAAAACGCGTGTCCTCAAAATATTGTTGAAAATATTTATTTGGCTTTAGTTAATTCAAAATTAACATACGCAATCGGTTGTTGAGGCGGAACGTACGTATCATATTTGAATTCTCTGTTAGCCTTAGAAAACATTAAATTCGAATTTTACCAGGACAAAACCTAAGGTATAACTCATTTCCTTTGTTTCAGAAAATTTATTATTTTTACGCACACAAAGTACTTAAAATATACTCTAATATAAGTGGAGATTATGGAAAATGGACGTTTAACGACTAAGTAGTGCAAATGAAACTCTTTTGACACCTTTACCTGAAAAGGAAATACATAACAAGCTTATTCATGTTTTGTATAATGGATTTTATAATCGTTTACCCGCTGACATAGAAAATAAAAAAAAAGAACAAAATAATTTTTCTCAAACATTTGAAATCTTGGCTAACGATTAGAAGGTCAGTTGAATACCTTTATCATTCTGCATATCGTTAATAATAATTTTAACTACACGAGATGCTCTCATTAACAGGAGGAGTTTAATTTGTTTTTGTATTTTATTTGTATTATAACTGCCAAATATCAGGTTAATTATTTCATATTATTAACAATAATAACTGTCAATACTATATTTTAGTGGTAATAATTTATGTAAATTAAGGTTAAACATTATTAATTCAGTTGGGGTTAATTTTAAAATGTTAAATATATATTTTTTTAGTATATTGTTACGACGGACTTACGGATCGTCGTATGGTACAGTGGAAACGAAGTACAGACAACAACGAAGTCGCTAATCACCAGCTTTAATTAACCACGAATAACAGTTTGTAATCAACAAGTTATTCAACAAGATTATACTCGTACAATAACTCAAGTTAAACTTGTCCACACGCAGTAATAATAACAACAAATAACAGAGTTCCACACTAATTATAACACAGTTAACACTTTTCACTAAGCCTCATCAACGACTCGATCCGTACTAAGGAAATGTCTCAACGTAACTGACCGACTAAGCCAACTTCTGTGGGGTTTATATAGATAGCGCAGGTGTTCCAGAATAAACTTTCCATCCCTACTGCGGTGTACCAGCTAATTCGTCAAGTGAGCTCTTGAACGTTCTGGAACACCAGTGAAGTGCGGGCTTAACTGAGGCTGCACCTGATCGACTGGTGGCGAGACGGTAGGGTTCCATCGTTATAATGTAGTATAGCCTGTGTAAGGTTTCAGTGACTGCACAATAAATATGTGACAGTATCGTTGGCGATAAGAGCTAATTGGACCAATGAAATCCTGTGTTTTGTTGAAAAAATAGCAATATATATATATATTATAACGGAACCAAATATTAACTATTTGGGGTTATATGTTTACCGCATGCTGAAACCATATTTAAATAAAAATTAACAGTTAAAACTCCATTTGAATGTAGCGCATTGAAAATAATGCTGTGTAAAGCAACGCACACGTGGTCGTTATGTAATCAGTTCGCTGTACAAGGAAGCGACCACACCCAAACTGTTAATTATTAATATCTCGGAAACTAATAAATAAAGGCGAAATCTAACATAGCCAAAATGTTTGCCGAGATATTAATGATGAAGTGTGCAAATTTGATGCAATATAATTAACAAATGTAAGAGTTAATTAAAATAATTAAATAACTTCTGTTAAAATAGAGATACAGTAAAGAGATTTTAGTATATTGTAAAGATAATAATTTGTGACAGATTGTATATTTTAGATTTCACACAACTTGATTTGCAACCAAGTTATTGCAAAATTAAATAAGTACAGAATATCCTGAGCGACAAAGTGGTTCCGGCGGATAATTAAATATTAGATAATAATTCTATTCTCCGTCTGTGGGAACCAGACTTCATTCTCACGGACTAAGGGAATTCTAAATTTTATGTGGTAGGGAGAGTGTTTCGACCAATGAAATCATTTCGTGCAGCCCCGGCTACTGCGATGTTTTCTGGTGGAAAAATCACTCTTCTGTCAGTACTCACGAAGTTAAGACGTAGTCCTTCGATCGTCTAGTAGCCAAAGCGGTGAAGATCAACAAGAAGACTCTACGTGGTCAACACACACGCAATTACGAACACACTAACTACAGATCATCTGTATAGCTCGTAATTGTTGTGTAAAGGCGAGATACTCTTCAGGACAGCAACCAAGCTTATTGTGTACTACCAGATAGTCATAAGCACGCAAGAGATCCACCCGACTTCAAGACCAGACTTCAAGAATACAGCAGAGAGGCCGTCTAAATCATTGGTTAACAGCTGACGAGCAGAGCGACCGCCCGAACGAAGCACTCACACACCCACACTGACGTGCAACGTGCAAATCGACGGAGAACAGGAAGCAGTTCCAGCAGACAACAGCAGACGTTAAAATATTCACAAACAGCAGGGAAGCAGAGTGTTGCCGAATTTTGAACTCCACGACCGAATCCAGCAGTTCTAAGCAGATTACTTTCTCTAACCAAGGACTCGAATCGACGAGGGACAAATCGGGACGACATCCTCTTCAGTAACAGGAAAGCAAAATCCATTTATTTATTTTTCAGATCAAATTTTCTATTTTTCAATTAAAACATTGTAATTCAAATAATTCAGGTGCCAAACAAAAAGCAAAGACTCTAGTAATTAAAAAGTAAATTCGTTGTGATAATCTGTATAGCAGTTTAAGGTTTTAGTAAGTTAGAGTTAAGAAATAGAAGTAGTATAAAAGCGCTATACAAATCTTAACTGACAATCTAATCTTAGATCATACTGCAGTAGATCAGAAGTAAAATCACTAAAAAGGAAATAACGTGAACTAGACTGTCACGTCTAATTTATTTTAACTAATTCTTCAAATTAATTTTAGAGTTTTATATTTTGTTTCATGAACACTTAGATTCAAATTATTTAAATAAATTTAATTAAATTCAAATCAATTAATAAAGTCAAATTTAAATTGCAATTAACTCGCAAAGAACGAGTTCAGTTTCTTTCCACTATTAAACAATCGAAAAACATCGATTCATTGTATAGACTATAAGAAAATTCATAAGATTATAACCATTCTATTCTTGTGTGTTGTTGGTGTAATAAACAACGTTTTATTACCCCATATAACAGTGTTTTATTGTTGTACGATAAAGCCTACCAGTCTCACAAAACTCTCCCCCTTTAAAGTAACTTATCTTGTGTGTTATTGTAATAATTTGAGATTACTAGCTTGCGAACTTCAAATCCAAAATCCACACGCCCTAGTCGGAAGAATCTGCAAGATCAGACAGCAGGTGGGTACTCACACACAACATTACATTACAATAACGCATCGTAGAAGTGTAGTTATAATATATATATTCTATATAAGTAACTCGATGTTTCTTGCAGTAATTATATAATTTGTGATGTTTTCAATTTGTTTCTTCTGCAAGTAGTATAATTTTGTATATTCTTTGAAAACATCACAAATTATATATATATATATATATATATTATAACGTGACAAATTTTGCAAATTTAATTTAATTTAAATTTGTGGAGCCCCACGATCTTGGAGCACCAAATTTATGCAACGTTACATACACATAAATAGGCGAGAACGATCTCACGTTCAAGATTGACAAATTCTTTAAACAATACAACATTTAAATTGGGTGTCAGGTGTATCTGCAATAAGAACTCTATGTAACTTGAAACGGTAATTAAAATTTATTTGATACTATAAAAAAATATATGTGCACATGGCACTGACTTCGATTTTAAAACATTAGTTATTATTTGTTATTATGCCGTAAGGCTTAAGATATATACATCCTTACTAACTAAACATTCTATGCTACTAAATAGTATATAAAAGAAAAATCTCATTTTTTTTAGACTACTCAGTCTATTAATATGTTTCAAAATCAATTTTTAAATCTTTTTTTTTTCTATATTGTAACGTATTCAAAATATTAATAGTTATTGTGTCTCAGTACTGCTTTCTCAAATACTAATTGTTTTTATTTAAATTCTTTGTAATCATTTTATATCATATTAATTTGAGCTCTTGTTACGTTAATCGTATTTCTAAAATATCTATGATTTTTAACTCTACTATACAAGAAACATTGCTCTTATTTTTATATAAAATATTAATGTCTTTAACTGTCTTTGAATTCTTGGTGTGACTAAGATATGAATAAGTTGTCTATCACCTTATTGTCGTCAATCATACTCGATCATTTGTGTTCCATCGGTGTTCGTCCTCGTCTCGCCTCCAGCGTCGGCTGTCTCTCTTCTCCTCTTGTCCAGCGTCGGCTGTCTCTCTTTCTCTCTTGTCGAGCGTCGAATCGCTATGGAACTCTCCTCTTGTCCAGCGTCGAATTGCTATGGAACTCTTCTCTTGTCCAGCGTCGAATTGCTATGGAACTCTCCTCTTGTCCAGCGTCGTATTGCTCTCTGGAACTCTTCTCTTATCCAGCGTCGTATTGCTCTCTGGAACTCTTCTCTTGTCTAGTGTCGAATCATTAATGGAGCTTCTTAAGTAGTGCTGTTATTAACTAAAATGATTGTCTTTACAGCTCAGTTACGTATTTGTACGTAACTGGCAAATTTAAACGGTTTACAACAGAAAAATAAAAATATGCCGTGCTGACGGGCATAAGCTCCCGCTGCACCGTGGATGATTCAAGAAAGAGAACCACTGCAGCTTGCGTGTCCTATTTATACCCATGTCTTGGTCGACACCCTGCAGTGATCCAAAATCGACATGTTAGAAACTGTCTCTGGCGTCAGTTCCCCCACTCTTTGTCAAATTCGCTATTTTTTATATTTCTGCGAATTGCAGAGTCCTGTAAGTATACTCTTATATTTATCTTATAACTAATTTTGTAACACATGTTCACTGTAATTTTGGACATTGCAACTTAACCCTTTCGATTTATACACAGTTATTTCCCTATTGCACTTGTACGGTGTGTCACTTTCGCGTGGTTTTCGTACACAGTATTTAGTAAATTTATTTACATTTTATGGTGCTTTTGGATTTTAATTCTTACTTCTAGTTTATGAATAATTACGGAAAAACAATAATTGTGCAATTATTCATCTTGGGGTGGCAAACTCGCCTGCAGAGACCTGCGTTCACACACACTAGCAAAATACTGGTGTACACACTTTCAGTTACATTTGTGTGTGTGTGCACGTCGATTCAGGTCGAAACACCTGTTCATATTTTTGTCTGAGTCAAGCTTGCAATCCCTAACATACTTATTTCTAATATATTATTAATTATTTACAGTTTATTAGGTAAATTTAAATTTTTATATTCCATGCTCAGTACATTACTTATTTGTACTGTCGCAATATATATATATATATATATATATAATATACCTATATATACACTATATATATAAATATATACCAAGGGCATTAACCTTAACTTGTCATTGCTCACAGTATGTACCCGAAATGGTGGCTAATGCTCCCTCTGGTAGGTCCCCCAGAATGGGGGGGCCGACTCGTTGTTGATGGGAAGCGGGTCAGGTCTTGCCCTGGCTTTGCTAAATGAACTCCTTGGGGGTCGGGGAGCCCCGCAGGCAGGGTACGTCCTGTCTGCGCCCCAACCGGCATCGGGGGTGGTCCGGGGTAACCTAGGCACATTAGGTTGGACTCGAGGTTGGTCTGTGGTTTCGGCTGTGGGGCGTCGACTCTGTGTCCGCCTTGCGCGGTGGAGGTGGATGCAGCTATCCGCTGCTAAATCCTAGATAGTGGCTATTTCGTAACCCGTGGAGGGTTAGAGCTGCACGTCTCAAACCTAAGGGTACTGACCACAACGTCGCCAGGCGTTTGGTCAGCGTTCAGAACAATAGACATCCAGCTCGACGGAGAGCCGGGGATGGTATAAGCAGAGGCTTGAAACATCTACGTTATCCATAGAATTTCTGCTGCTCACAATAAGTTGAGAGCAGGTAATTCCTAGTGCTGTGAATGTAATGAACATTGTAAACTTTAAACATGGAAATAAAGATATGAAAAAAAAAGGTTGATGGTCTAGAGTCCGAGGTACCCGCAAGAAACAACAACAATTACAAGCCAAGCAGTAACAATTTTAGCGTGTTATATCCAGTTATATGAGTGGAACGGCAGCTGTACGTCAAATAGAACACCTACGAGTAAGAGAGCTTCCAAAAAGGTAAAGTATTGTTGCCACCAAGAATGATTCGGATTGGAATGATAAATAGTTTTGTTAAATGTTTTATTTGGAGTGCAATTTGTTTGGCAGTAAAACATAGACCATCGAAAAGAAAGAAGAGGGGTACTTGGAGAGCTTCGAATTGTGGTTGTGGTTCGAATTAAGGTGAAATGAACTGATAAATTGAGAAACAATGAAGTAGGGACGACAATAGGAGAGGAAAGAAAACTGCCGAAAGTAATAAGTAACAGGAAAAAACCTTTGATGAAAGGCCCGTATTGCGCAGAATTTGTCTGCAGGTAAGAAGAAAGATTGGAACGCTTGGTGACGTCAGAAACGGAAGGAACCAAAGACAGATGCACAGAATCGAAAAATATGGGAGCATCCAGTTGAAACCTGTCAGAAGAAAGTATTACGAAATACTGAGATTAAATGTAACTAAAACTAATCATCATCATCTTCACGGATTAAACCAAGGATAGGCAAAGGTTAAATCTCAAATAGGCAAAGATTAGAGCTGGTCACTCGAGCCCTTCCTCGGACGTCCCACACCTCTCCGTCGCCTCGGCTTATAGTTCCATTGTTTGGGGATGCGGCAGTCATCCATTCGGCAAAGATGTTCCCACCAATTCAACCGATACTGGGCGATCCTGTCGAGTATACTCATAATATTCAGTTCCTGCCGTATATCCGTGTTTCTTCTATGATCATGGAGAGTAAACTCTGCCACGTGCCTGAGAAATCACATTTCAGCCGCTTGGATACGACTGGCCAGGCCTTTAGTTAAAGTCCAATTCTCAGACCCATAAAGAAGTGTGGGAAGGGGCATCACTTTGTTGACTTTTAGGCGTGTTCCTTCACTTGCTGACTTAAGGGTTCGCCTAATGGTCCCGCATAAGGTTGAACTTATGCAACTTATATACAACGTCGTTTACAAGGGTGTACTACTAAATTGCCTCAAATAAGTATGCAATTAAAATAATTAATTAAATGTGATTTTAGTTAATTCAAATTTACAAACAGAATTAACACCGTTGCACATCGAGATTTTAAGTTTTTTTCCGATCTGACGATGAACTGTGAAGCTGGAATGCGCTGATCGGAATAATTTTCTATAATGGTGTGCAACAGCGTTAATTCTGTTTGTGATTATAACCACTAACACAACTTTCTTCATTAAAATTCAAATTTAGTTAAATTTAATTGGATAAAATTCATGCAAGTTAAGAAATACGTTTAAAAGTTGTATATTTTTCCTCAGTGGCCTTAAATGTTTTGGCAGGAAGGTGTTAAATTTTATTTACCTCTCGACCTTGTGGTCCCTAAAAAGTTGGGAACCATTTTTAGAACAGGTTTGTTCTAAATTGTGACGTTGATGATGAAATGATGAGCATAGTGTCTTTAAATAATCTTTTATCTAACGGTCAATTATTATACCAGTCTCGCCGATTCTCCAATTATTACTTTAAAAAATTCTCTGTCTTAATATAAATAATGTAATTGACACTTTTAAAGCGATAGGTCGATACTATTTTTTTATACTAAGAAGAAAAAGAAGTAATTACTGCAGGAAGCAGCATAAGAAGAGAAGAGCAGCGTATGCAGAGAGAGGGACACGGACCCACGACTTGTGCTGTCTAGATAAGCGAGCCAGCCCAGTTTTAGCAATGAATCACGGCGACAACGAGCGCGCTGTTACTCCGAAACTTGTGTGTTTGATCAGGCGCGCGGCCCGCTTTTTTGTTCGCACTCGAGCGGCGGCGGAGTATTTTTTTTTTTTTTTTCAACCGGGGGAAATTTATGTACACCGTTCTTTCACGGGGAAAAATAAAAGGGTCGCGCGCGCACCGAACGTGTATTTTTCTTTTGTGCGTTTCTCGGGGATGAAAAAAACCGGTTAAATGAAAAAAAGTGTTTTCACAAACTCGCTGTAAATCTTTTCCAACAAAAGTACGTACTCCTACTGGTTGTTTGCAGTAAAAATACATTTTCAAAGGCAAAGGCAGAGGAATGCCGGCACAATGTAAATTAATTTCCCTTTTTTTAACGTTTAAATATTTAATTGGTACTGTAATTTCTGCAACATTACGTCGCAGTTGTTTGTCAAGGGTCGCTTCTCTGTGCGGTAAGTGTACGTTAAACCTGAACCTGAATGAAATTACCAGTTTAAAATATAAAGGCTTGATCTCAATCATTTAAATACTCTCTCTGACGCTGTCTTTTATTCTCTCTCTCTCTCTCTCTCTCTCTCTCTCTCTCTCTCTCTCTCTCTCTCTGACACACACACACACACACACGTCAATGAATCACAGGGTCGAATTTTATACTTTCAATGTATACCGTAAAGATAGAATTGCTGAGCACACACTTATTCGTCAACGAGATCCAGGTCCACTTGGAAATATTTACACAATAAAGCAAATACTCGAAACACACACACACACACACACACACACACACACACACACACACACACACACACACACACACACACACACACACACACACACACACACACACACACACACACACACACACACACACACACACACACACACACACACACACACACACACACACAAAACGCAATCGCTGGTCCAAACATTTCTAAATAGAATTAAAAGATTTTTAGTAGCCCCTCTAAAATAATGATATACGCTGAATCTAGATAACATTTAGCCGAAATTAGAACTTTATAGTTTTGATGTTTTAATTTATTTTATTTTTTTAACAACGTTATGTTAGGTCTTATTTTTATTATTATAATTCGTAATTATTTTTTAAAGACACTTAAAATAATTATCTTTAATTTAAAATAAGTTGGCGGTTTACAGAACTTACATATCTGTTTGTTTAGTTACGTATATTGTGTTCTGTACATTTTAGAATCCTGTATCACCGGTGAGTAATAAATTATTTTAAATTAAAATTTGTAGAGAACGTTCAGATAATATTTTTAAAAAAGAAGTAACTTGATGAATGTTAGATACAGTTAAATATTACAGTACTGCTGATAAATATAAATTACAGTAGCTGCTTGTTTTGATGTTTAATTCGTTAGTAGTTTAATTAGTAGTGTTACACACACACACACACACACACACACACACACACACACACACACACACACACACACACACACACACACACACACACACACACACACACACACACACACACACACACACACACACACACACACACAGAGTAGCACTTAGTTACTCGCTTATTTACATATTTACTCTTATAAAACTTTAATCTGTTGAAAGACATAACCGTTGTTCTCACGCTGAGACTTCTTTTGTCACCCACAACTTGCTTTGCTTAGACCAATTTCATGAAGTTACTTTTCTGTTAGCTCCAAGATTGGGTCATTAGCCCAGCGGCCAACTCAGTTGCTTAGCCATGATTAATGTTTGGGGGGGTAGTATACTTTTACACACTGACTAAATTGTGCTGTGCTTGTCAGTGGTGTAACTAGAAAGGGGGGGATGAGACTAGCTTGAAGGTTGTGGACTCCCTAATTTCCCTCAGAACAATTTAAAAATTTAGGTCTCAATCAACATTCACAATTCCAACAGTAGCCTCGGAAAGCAGGACGGATATAATGATAAAGACATTCGCAAACGAAAATGGACACGAGATTGGATTTTGAAAGAGATGAAAATAGTGACTTGGAACATCGGAGGATAAGTGACGACGGATTATAGATATAATGAACAAAGACAAATAGACATATTAGTACTTACGGAGACAAAAATTAACCTAAGTTTATATTTTAAACAAAATTCCTTCAAATTTAATCCCCCGTACAGACTTTACAATTTTCATTAAATTTTTAATTCCATATTTGTCCACGGTTCCTCTAAAGTTAAACAATTTTCATAGTAAACGCTCTATTTGGATTTCCATAAAATTTTCTCTAGTTGGCATTATTTAGACATTCGGCTAAAGTATTCTTACAATACTAAGGGAAAGAATTTAGTTTTATTCGGGAAACCATTTTTACAATGCTCTCAATCTTTTCTAGGCTCCGGTATCTTAAAATTTTGAAGTTTCCAAAATCGTACACTATGGTCAGATTTTGATTAAAATTGTGCTTAATACGATACCGGGGATTTTTCCGGGGTTTTATCAACATTTTGACCCACTTTTTGGTCACTGGCTACAACTAGGTTTTTGATATTTATAAAAGAATATTATATTCAGATTTCGGTTAAAAATCACTTTAATTTGATAGTCTACTCGTTTTGTTATTTTTTATTTGTTTTTACAATTTCGACCCTCTCATATTTTTGCCTTCGTCCCTCAATTTTTGGGAGGATCAGTCTCAAAAACAGTAGCAGTTTGTATGGCAAAGGTATAGGTACGCATGCAAAGTTTTACAAAAAACAGTCGATATATACGGGTAGACAAGATTTTGTGAGACTTACCGCAGATGAATAGACAAATGCCAAACAGAGAACTCGCTTCATTCGTTCAATAAAGTAATTCCTAATAAACTGATTCTGGTAAGTGGAATCGGCAAATTAGTTTTTTTTGCAATTTAATTACGGCTGGCGCCGCCTCTCGCATCCTAGCTTCCACTGGAGCCGGTCTAAACAGTCCTGTTCTGTAAGTCCTCTTGCATTCATTGCATCTTCGACGTCCATTTTCCGTGAATGTTAAGGTCTTCTTTTTTTTTCTTCTAGGGGGTGGAGTCCATTCCCATACCTTCCTTGGCCATCTCTCATCCGACACTCTTTTTAGGTGTCCGAACCAATTCAGTCTTCTTGCTTCTATTGTCAAGGTCAATTCCCATCGCTTGTCTTGTCTCTACATTTCTCACTCTCTCTAGTCTTGTTAGTCTACAGCACCTCTGCCAGTAATCCATCTCCATAGCTCTTATTATGGATTTATTTCTTTTATTAATTTCCCACAGTTCTGCTCTATATAGGCCTATACTTTCATACTTTCGACAATAGTTTTATATATTATGATTTTATTGTTATTTGTTATACGTGGACTCCAAAGATTCTTACTTTTATTTTCTATAGTGGTGTGCAACAGTGATAATTCTGTTTGTGATTTTAACCACTAACACAACTTTCTTTATTATACTTTTATTTTGTTAGGCAAATTAGTTAACGTTTTAAATATTATTATTGACTACTGTATTATTGCTACAGTATTATTGAGTACTATTATTGTTTACTACAGTATTGTTGTTGAAAACACAATAGTATACTATTAAAATAATGTTCTTTTTCATTATTGTGCGCACAATTATCGTTTAATATACACTACGCTTTAGTAATATCAAAATACAGAGAAAAAGGTATTAAATTCGATTCGTGAAAATCAAGTGCAGCAATAATTTATATATTACGTTTCGTGATAAGAGGAAATAAAAGATAAACTTTAAGAAGAGAAAATATAAATTGAGCACGGTTCTCTCCCTTGGGACTGGTTGCGTGCGTGGACATAGGCCTATGTATGGGTGTGTATGTGTGTGTGTGTGTGTGTGTGTGTGTGTGTGTGTGTGTGTGTTTGTGGTACTAGATTGCGTGTCACGTTTTCCCCATCTTCGGTACAGTTATAAACTACACTGCTGCCGTTATATATGGTTGCGAACTCAGGCGTAAATCGTTCCAAGTTGTTTTCAATTTCGCGGTAAATATAACGTACAATCTTCGCTTTCTGTGGAAACATTTGCCAGCGCTGGGCGCTCGGTGTAAACTCTATTGTTGTAGACGGTTGGCTGCCAAAATAGTCGGAGACTGCACATTTTGATCGGCACTTATCAGCATTGTTACCTCCGCGACAAAAATAGCCACGTGTTTTACTACGGGCGAGGAAAACAATTGCGACCGCTGTCGCTGTAAATGCCTACTTATATATAATTTTGGCCGGACCAGTGAACACAAACCTACTTACGAGTATGACAAATTACCACATTTATTTTGCTAAAAGAAATAAGTAACTTGTGTTAATGGAGGTACGTCAAACTCAAACCAGAACCAACTCGGTGACACAGAAACAAGGGGGGGGCGTATATTTAATGTAGCCTATAAACGCCCATATATACGTAGATTCATAAGTATGATATAAACACGTCAAAAACTGATATACTTAGTAAAATATTTATATTAAATTTTTGTTTGAATATTTAAATGTGTTTCTTGAAATAGGTTACAACTACGTTATGATTTTTGCTACAAGTGTTAATGAATTTGTGTAGGCCTATATCAGGGATGTTAATAATACGAGTTGAACTAAAAGTAAAGTAAAATTAATATAGTTAAATATAGGCTGAGCAAAGCCTCAGCATGCGTATGTTGTATAAGTTATTTATTTACATTAAAATAAAAAGTTTGCATATGTATTGTTAGTAGAATTTCTATTATTTTATGAAAGGAGTAATACAATTGAATTTTATAAAATTGTAAAATAGATACATAACACACACGCGCGCCCGCGCGTCCCCACACACACACAGGTACACAGATGACCACGCACGCCACCAGTTATGTTTTCCCAGATACTGTCACCCATATGTGACATAAGCATCCTTTTAAGATCATCTCTCACACGTTGCAGATACTGTTCTTTTGGTCTTTCCCTTTCTTTCGCACTACAAAATTCTACCCATCATACGTTTGGAATCTCAGTCTCCTTGATTTGATTATCATGCTCCATCCAACTTATTCTCAGAGACTTTCCGTGTGCAACTATCAATGTCATTATCCCGTGAATGCCAACTGTCATTGTGCTAATCATCAGTGTTTCATTTTTCCGTTTTGGTCTCGACAGCCACACCTTCTCATCGTATACTGGACCATAAATTCTCCTACGCATATTTCTTTTAAAGCATTACATAATGTCCGCGTATTTTACCATTTTACAGTGGAAGTCACAAAACTAACCGATCGTCGCTCTCTTATTGTCGCCGTCGATTGTCGCACTCCCATTGTTGCCGTCGATTGTCGCACTCTTATTGTTGTCGTCGTTGTCGCTCTCTCATTGTTGCCGTTGTTTGACGCTCTCTTATGGTCACCGTCGTTTGTCGCTCACTGTACCCAGAAGAAGTGCGACTTGAAACCTTAAAAAATATCATCTTAAAACCTTGATAAGAAACTGCTTTTATAAAGTTGTCAGTTGGCATTGTATATAATATGTACATGAATCTCCCATGATTCGAAAAGCCAATCTTTTTAATATGTAAATAATTAATTATCATTATTAATACGTAAGATCGTAATGCAGAGAAATGGATTGATCATCTCAATAGGATGCCAGATGGCATGTTGCCTAAGGAAGTTTGACGATACAAGCCTGTAGGACAACGAAGTGTAGTAAGACCTAGGAAGCGTTGCTGAAGTGAATATATTCCTTTTGGGACCGGAACAAGTGAATCGCCTAGCCCCTGATAGAAGAAGAAGAAGAAATAATTTTTTTTTTTAACTTTTAACGTGTCATTTTGTCCCAGAACTTTTCAATTCCTTTTTTTCATACTTTCTGTCTTTTACGAGACTCTTCTAATTCTTGGCATTCTTCTCCTTTAAACCTGTCATTAGAACATCCCGCACTCTATGCTGTGGTATTCCACTCTTCCGCTTATAATCTGGTACATTGGTAAAATATATTTTAACGTTCATCCTCAAATTGTTTCAGTTTCCCTCACGCATTCTTAGCATCACCATTTATCTTTCTCCTTGTACTCCTTGTGCGATATTATATACAGTTTGTATATACGTCTGAAACATAACATATAGGAAAGTTAATACAGTCAGTATCTTCTAAACAAAGTTTCAGTAACGCGTATATTTATTGTGTTATTACCGTTTACTTTAATGGTATTGATTTCAGGATGTTATCACACGTTTTTCAGCCACTTTGAAGGTAGTAATGTAGATTAATCTTAAGTTGTTTTTTTATTTTGTATGAAGCCGACTCGACCGGACCCTGGAACCCACCCCCAAGGCTAAATTATAGATACGCCACTGTGAGACACAGGTTTAAACTATAATATTGATAGAAACACTTCCCCTAAAACTACATGACAATGACAAGCTGTTACGACGGAAAACAAAGAATTTACATAAAACAATCAAATACCACGATTTCAGTAATTTTACTAAAATTACAAGCGACTTATAAATTGTATCCGACTACCGCGTAATCGACATATCGAAAATTAGAGCATTGTATGGTTTGTTGTTGCTCTCTGTCAGAACTATTGGACTCTCCTAGAGGGCGCGCCCGACAGGTGGGCCGAGAGTAACGATCGACGTCATCGGAGACCCAGTTTAGAACGGCATGCAGTTCTGACGATGGCCCCGGCTTCACAAGGCTTTGTATTTTCTATCCAAACACACAGTCTTGACTTTCAGCCAATCAGTGATGTAATACATTGGCCTCTAAATTTTGTTCGAGCATGGGTTGTGCTCGGCCGACATGAATGTGTTTATTAGTGAGCAAAGCTGTTTGTCTAGGATTGTGTCCAAACATTCAGTTACGTCATATTTGTACAATTTGACAGCTGTTGTTAATATTTACCGGATAAATTGTTTTCGACGTCCTTTTTATAATTTTACTTTTGTTAAATCACTTCTTTGTTTAGTGTTCGTTAGATTACTTACCAAATTTTATTACAATCAGAATGATGGTGCAGTATACGAAACTTGAAAATTTATTAATGCTTTTACGGGACAGAAAACCGCTGTAACAAAAAGAGTAAATGACTTATTTACTTTGAGCTAAGGCTTTCACGGCCGGCTTCAATATTATTTAAACCAGCCGTTTCGGCGTCACCATCGTAGGCCATCTTCAGTGGTAAAATATTGTGGCAGGTGTTCGCTAAATAACCCCAGTACTGAGACATACATCTGGGGCCCCAGATGGTGAGGCCGAAACATCTGGTTCTAACACCATCAGCCTACGGCCTAACACCCCGGCTTACATTTATTTAAATAATTATTAATCTATTCAATTAATCTTCCTTATGTAAGGAATCCTTATGTATGTAAGGAATCTTACCAGTGTAAGGCGGCTTGAAGTTCTATACTGTCTTGTGGTATGTCCTCTTTCAGATTTTTTCTTGTGTAACGATCTTGCTCCATACATTCTGTGACCACTTAGCCTTTCTCAATCCTATTGGTAAGAGCGAATAATCTTAGTTGACTTTATTCTATTGTATTGACACTCTGAGGAGATGGGAGACATGGGTTTATGTGCATGCATTATGTGAAAAGCAGGATTACGCAATCCTCTCGCTCGGTCTCGATCTTTCCAGAAGCGCCTTCCAGATTGTAACCGATTATTCAATCGGCAACCAGATCAGTTTTGTC
Source organism: Magicicada septendecula (assembly GCA_034769895.1). NCBI lineage: Eukaryota > Metazoa > Arthropoda > Insecta > Hemiptera > Cicadidae > Magicicada > Magicicada septendecula. The sequence continues at coordinate 466,311,047 of CM068371.1, forward strand.
ACATAGTGCGCGACACAGGCTGAGTATAAAGAAATGTTTTGGAAGCTCGTTTAGTTGCAGTGTGAGCTGCGCATTGAAGTGATAAGGATGTGTTGTAAGGTTACTTGTGAATTTGCGATTCGGCGTAAGTACGTAGAGTTGTCGTGACTTGCGATTATTGTTTACGGACAACTGTAATGAGTGACTTGTGTTACTTATTGCTACAATGTTAACTATATGTATACAACGTTGAAGACGTCCTGGGTATCTGGAAAACAACGTATTATTTCTGGGTCTACCTCTCTGTTTGTTTCCTACTAGAGTCACATAAATGGCGATGTTCCTAGTACATTTTTTCCAGTGGCATTTGTACGGCTAACCCCACATAGGCCTATTACTTTTGATTCTGTTTGCGATATCTTGTCTTTGATATAGAGAATTTGATACGATTCGTTTGTCGTTATTGTCCATTTGTCACGCTCTCAGACAGTATCAAATAGGTTATTGTTGTCTGTCAGGTTGATTGTATTAGGGTTCTTCAACATACTAATTTTGTCGTAGATTGTTCCTGAAGTATCAGCTGGTGCTTTATGCTGAACGAGGCCTTCCGTGTCACAACCATTATCAAGTCGAAAACGATCCAATATTTTTTCTTTCTTTCCCTAAATGGAATATTTTAAAATTAACTCTCCTCCTTCTTCTTCTTCTGGTCCTCCTCCTCCTCCTACTACTACTCCTCTTTCTTGTTCTTGTTCTTGTTCATGACCTAGGCTGCACTACCTATACAATTCATCTTGTCCTCGGGCGTCCCACACTCGGGCGATCCGAAGAAAATGGTCTTGCTTCATTCTTTCTAAACGATTGTAACCAATTGACTTTCTATTCATTAAGTTTATTTTATAAATTAAAAATGTCCAATTTCTGTTTGAGGCTATTTTAGTTTTTGCCAATAATAGAGTCTCTTCCGCCTTAAATGCTCCTAATCTCAGTGGTGGGTCTTCCACCTCAATGCTTCTAAGCTTTCATGGTTTTCAGTCAGCGTTAACTCCCCTCTCTCAGCAAGAATAAGAAAGGAAAATAAAGGCAGCTAGCAATCGAATACTTTAATAGCGTTGAAGTCGAAAGACAAGGATTGGCCAAGAGAGTCGGACAGGATGGATTAAAGTGAGGAAACGTAACCAAGATACGCTGAATCAAAGTAAGAGTCCAGCTAGGCACACGGGCTTGCTACACCCGTGCTCACAAGATCCAAACCTCTGGGGGTGGTTAACTACTACTCGTTCGCATAAAATTTTAGTCGTTTTGATGGCGATATGAAAGGTCTTATTCAGCAGCTCCCAGTTCAGCAACAGCAAATATGTTCTTTTTCTTTAGGTATTTTTTGTTTCTCATACAGCTCTTCTTTGTTCACGAAGATGATGGAACAGTTCGTGCTTTTTTTCGTAATTTCCGCGGTTACAAATGTTTGATTAAAATCTAGTTTCTGTGATGATGTCACACATAAGCAGGTCTGACGAACGTTTAAGTGTTTTGCCATAAAGGTGTGACGATTTAAATTGTGACAATTATAAAAAAATTTTAAGTTGCGAACAATTAACCATTTAAATCTTACAATGATAATAAAAAAAACATGTAGGTACTAAGTGTGAATGGAAGTAGTAATTAATAAGGGCAAAGAAACGGTAGAGAAAAGACATATTGTAAATAATTATTATTGTCGCATTTAACCCTTTGCTTGTTATCAGGCGCCTACCTGTTGATACCGGACTCGACATGTTTACCGAGTCTTCTGTAATTAAAAATAATATAGAAAAATAATGTAAATAATTAAAGAATCTGAAGACACAGATAGTCACGAAAACAACTAATTTAAATGATGTATTTTTATCTAGCGATAGTTTGTGTAAATAAAAAGTTTTATTTAGAGAGAGACCGGGACTATATTCTCGCGGAATAAACACCCCACTATCTATTGTCCTGTACCAGTGGTAGCGGACGAAAAATCTCGCTCTCGCTATGACGACTCTAAGCAGTGCACACGCACGAGCGAAATGCTCTGTTGAAATGTTATGTGATTGGTTATTAGTTTGGATTAATTCTTATGTATTTTACTAACTGCTACAAAAGAGTGTAATATGTAACGTTAAGAAAAAGAAAAATTAAAAAAACGTTGTAACAAGAAGAAGTATGTGACAACCAAAAGTACGAGTGTTAATAACTATAACAGCTATCTTCTCCGATTGACGACTCTCCACAACATCCTACCTGGAGACATGAATCATCAGAATTACAACTCTCGTAGACCCGACCGATAATGCAGTTCGAGACATCTGAGAATCAACGAGTACCTGTGTAGAAGGCCCACTCTATCCCGAAGACGTTTAAGCCGTAAACAACTGAGACCAGACCTAGACGAGGACGACGCCCTTAGGATTCCCTAGATGTAACCATATGGAGGAAATTTCTACATCCCAAATTAAAGGTGACTCGATAGCACGTCTATCGAGAAATAATAATAATAGTAATTGTAACACAATACTCTCTTAAAGAGACTTTCAGAGACGATTGACTTTATAAGAATATAAAAATTTAAATCTAAGAATTTCTTACAATTGTAACAGTTTAGATTTTAACGTATCTTAGTATAATTAATACCATTCTTCAAATGGAATAATAATGAAACTTAAAAGTAAAAGTAAAAGTAAAAGTAACAGTCTTGCAAGCTAATATCTTGAATTGAATATGATTAAAAGTTTAAAGACTAAATACCAATGGTTACCCGGATCCGGGGAAAAGCTAAATATAATTTGTTGTGATCCCACAGTATATATAAAGCAATTTAAATAATTTTGATAATTTAATTAATAACGTAATGGGATCTGTATTTTGAGTAAATGTCATTTGTTTTTTTTAAATGTTTAATAAAGGGGAATCTTCTTGTTACACACATATACTGAGTACATAAATCAACAGTTGTCCCTTCCCTGATTCCTTTTATATTTACTGTGTGTTGTTCTGTTTAAATTTCAGCTCGTCCCGAATAAGGCAGCCTTGAGTAATTGGGAGAACCAATTACTTTGGGTTCCCTCTGTTATAACTCAAGAGAGGAGGTTATAAATTGCGCCACTCTGCTAATTAGTTAAAATTTTGCTGCTAATTAAAAAAAAAATTTTTTTGTGACTTGTGTTATTAAGCAGCAATTGTGCCTATTAACCCAGACCATAATCTGTTGATTTATTTACTCATGTACTTTAAATGTGTCTAAAACCTTAAATAAAATTAAATGATAATAGTTATTATAATAGTTTTGTAAATAGGTAATTTTAATTATTATTTAGATATAGCAATGAACATAATATTAACTAAAGACGCCCCGTGTATTCGATATAACATCAGGTATGTGCTTGTCAAAAGTTCATTCAACAACACGTCTGTTTGTAAACAATATCAGACCGGTCGAATGCTTGTCCGCTCCTGTGAGTGTGTATATTGTCATTGTGAGACTCCCCCATCGCGGAATTAAACAATCACTTCACCCTCTGTGTTAGCTCTATTGTTATAAGTAGCGTGTCCTTTCCTGTGTGTCGTTGCCGCGGATTCCCCCTTTTGCCGTACGCATCTGTAAGCATGTGTGAGATTTCTCTCTCTCTACCTATGTAAAATGACAACCTTTGTCATCTCATTTTAATTGTTTATTAATAAATGTGTAAGAATACGATTTATTTATATTGTTATGTTCGTGTAAAAAGATATAGCGTTGTATAGTAGTAAATACAAATAGTAGAATCATTAGTTCTATCCATTTTACGAAAATGGCTGAATTTAATCCTGATTTATTAGTAAAGGATGAGCTATGCTACGAAGCACTTTTACGAGGTCTAAAACACGTGAATGTAACCGTGTCTGAATTACGAAAATCATTACGCCAATCCAGATCTGAGACAAGCTCGCAGTTAGACAAATTGCGTGAACTCGATTATGACGGCGAACGAGAAAACTGTTATGCGAAATATAGGGAACTGATAGTATTATCTCAGAACCTTGAGGAAAAGAAATCACCTACGGAACTTTTGCGCGTTACTCAACGTATAGAACATTTAACCCGCCGATTGAATAATTTATTAAGCTGGCCCGACGTCACCGTAGTCCCCGCCGATGTGCAGAAATTTGCAGACGAGGCATTAAGCCAATTACCCATAATTATTAACGACTTACGACGAAAGTCAGATGCATCGAGAATGGAGGAAATTGAGAACTACTTACAAAAATTATATATCTCCCCTGGTCAATCCCCTATTGTAGACCTCCCTCCCACCACCTCGAACCCCGAATCACCCACCGTATCTAAGATACAACCGAGTCCTGAACAATTACCTAGTAGAAAATTAAATACCTTAACTATGTTAGAACCCCCACCCCCTAACGTTCAGCGTACTCGCACTAGTCAATATGCGATTGCTAACCCTAATGCAACCACTAATTCTTCGAAAGAAATACAAAGCGTAAATTTTTATGTTGACCTCTACGGAAAGATTTCCCACCCAGTAGAGAAAATAATTAATGAAATTCCTTACACCGATGGGTTAAGTGTAACGATACTGTTAACTTTTATCAAATACCTACTGCAAATAAAAGATCTACAACAATTAAACGATCGGCAAATACTGCAAGTAATATTACCCAAATGTAAACCACCATTACGAGATCGTGTACTAGAAACATTAAACTCGAGTCTTCCAGTAGAAGAACTTCATACGAAAATAATCAAATATTTTATCCCCACTGGAATTTATGAGGATATCAAAAGAAATACTGTACTTCGAGTACAAGGAGCTCATGAAAGACTGGCCCACTATATTGCGGACATCCGTGAATCGTCACGTATACTACAAGTCGACTGGACTGAAAAACAATTGGTCGATACTATCCTAGTAGGCTTATCTCCTGATGAACGCTCCCGTTTAGCACTAATAAGTAGACCCCTTACGTTCGCGGACTTTGAACAATGTAGTATTCACTCTTCAAATGTGTGGTACGCAGATCAGCACAGACATGCATCGGTATCCACTACACAACATAGAAAAGAAATGCAAGCCTTAGTCTCTGACGCAAGAAGTCTACGAGAAAGAAAACCATTTCGAAGATCAACCTATGGCCATGGTAAGTCCAAGGAGGCTCAACCGCGACAGGAAATCAGTGAGACCCAACGTAAAGAGTATGTATGCTATAACTGCGGAAAATCCGGACATCTCAGTAGAAACTGTAAACAGAAACAGTATAATCAAAGAACTCATCCAAAAAACGTGTAAGGCAGGGAGATCCGAAACCCTGTGTCTTCCGCAGCATCGTGAAAAAAGGTAAACCCCTGAGAGTCAATAAAATAAAACAAATTAATAATAATAACAAAAGAAAACTAGACCCCTATGTAAAAAAATTTATCGATAAATGTAACGCTATTAATAAGTGTGATCTCAGTAAGTGTCAATTACCTTATGTACAAGTTGACCTTGGTGTAACATCCATCCTCGGTTTAATTGATTCCGGATCAACGCGAAGTTTAATTAGTCATGACCTCGCCAATAAGTTATTTAAACATAATTTAGTTAAACGCAGTCAATCTGTAAATATTAAATGCTCAACCGCTAACAAACAAAACTTAATGATAAAACTTATCATTACATGTAAAGTAAAAATTAAAAATTTTACGTGGTATTTTCCAATGTTAGTGTGCGACGAATTAGGACCCGAGTTAATATTGGGAGCTGATTTTATCAGTAAAACAGGAATAATTCTAAATATTCATGATAAGAAATTTTACTTTGGATTCGATCGTTCACGGAAATATAACTTGGAGGATAATTCAAATAACAGAGAACGTACTAGCACTACTTCTTCACATGTAAAGCATCACGAATGTGAATTAGGTCATCTGGAAAGTAACGATAGACGGAACATACAAAAGTTAATAAATCAATTCTCCAATGTCCTCACCCCAAAGTTAGGACTGACGGACCTGATAGAGTATAAAATAAATTTGACCGATAATAAAATAATACGTTTAGGCCCATACAAGTTATCACCGCCAAAAATGGAAGTAATGAGGAACCAAATTAATAAATTATTAGAACAAGGAGTCATCGAACCCTCTACGTCATCTTATTCATCCCCCGCGTTTTTAGTACCCAAAAGCAACGATAAACATAGATTAGTTGTAGACTATAGACAACTAAATAAACGGATAGAATTTGAATCGATACCACTTCCCGACATCCACGGTGCCTTTCATTATTTTACGAAAGCAAAAATTTTTACCATTATGGATTTGAATCAGGCATTTCATCAGATACCCCTTTCGGAAGAATCGAAACGTCTCACCGCTTTTGCCGTCCCTTTCAACCTATACCAATTTACAAGGGTACCCTTTGGTATATCCCAAGGTAGTTCTGTATGTAGCAGATTATTAGAAAAGTTATTTCATGACATAAAGTTTAAATATGTGTATCACTACCTAGATGACATTGTTATTTACAGTGAGTCAATGGAACAACATCTTGAACATTTACGAGAAGTACTATCCCGACTAGAGAAAGCTGGATTAACTGTAAACCCCAGTAAAGTAAATTTTGCTGTGACACAATTCTCATTTTTAGGTCACATCGTAAAAGCCAACGGAAAGGTAAGCATAGACCCAGAGCGCACCCGTGCTATCAGAGAATTTTTACCACCGCGGGATGCAAAAGGAATTGCCCGATTTTTAGGAATGATAAATTATTTCCACAAGTATATTCCACATCTAGCCGAAATAGCAGCACCGCTAAATACTTTAAGAAAGAAGGGAGTAAAATTTGAGTGGAAAGAACAACACCAAACCGCATTTGAGATATTAAAAGAAAGCATCATATCACCCCCTGTATTACAATTAGCCGACTTTACTAAACCGTTTGTTGTGCAAACAGACAGTTCAAGTGTCGCCCTAGGTGCAGTAATATATCAGGAAGTAGATAACTCTCGCTTACCAATTAGTTACGGTTCACGCACCCTGACTGACCAAGAAAAGAAATACTCTGCTTACGAATTAGAATGTTTAGCTATCGTTTTCGCGTTTGAGAAGTTCAAACCATTTTTAGAACATAAAGAGTTTTTGTTAGAAACAGATAATCAAGCTTTATCCTGGCTACTAAACCACCCAAAACAATTAGGTCGTATCGGAAGATGGGTATTAAGATTAAATTGTTTTAAGTTCAAAGTACAACATATTAGAGGCACCCAAAACGTAGTTGCCGATACCCTGTCACGTATGTTCCAGCCGAGTAGTAAGAATTACGAAAACAAGAGTAGAGAGACACCGATTATTAATACGTTAATTACCGGATTTCCTCTTGCATTTACGTATTTAGCCCATTATCAACAACAAGACCCACGCTTGAGTCCGATTATCGACCAACTTGAAAAAGGAAACAAGTCAGAAAAATACCTATTAAGTAAGAAAGTATTATGTTGTAGAATAGCGAACGGAAAATATTCACGAATCATCGCCCCGGATATTATTAAACCTATGCTAATGGAATATTATCACTCTTCCCCCATTGGAGCACATATGGGAATAAATAAAACAATACATCGAATTCGTAGAGAATACCACTGGGAAAATATGAACAGTGAGATTGCTAAATTTGTAAAAAGGTGTAAGTTGTGTGCACTCAGCAAACCAGCTAGAAACAGCCAAATAAGTCAGTTAATATCAGAGATTCCTGCGACCCCATTCTCCAAAATTTATTTAGACTTTTCTGGACCCTACCCACGTTCCAAATCAGGAAATACAATGTTACTAATTTGCGTAGATTCATTTAGTAAATTCGTCTGGATGTACCCCATGCGGCGAGCTTTAGCTACGACAACAGTAAGCATTCTACAGAATAGATTATTCAAAGAATTTGGTATTCCAGTCCATCTAGTGTCGGACAACGGACCACAGTTTAAGTCTAAGGAATTCAGGAACATGTGTTTCAGACTAGGTATAGACCACATTACCACTACAGAGTATAGTCCGCAAGGTAATATAGCTGAGAGGTATTTGCGAAACCTAAAATCTGCTTTAATAGCCTACCATGCTAACGACCATACTTCGTGGGACCAGAACCTACCCTGGATACAATTCGCCTTTAATTCGGCATATCATGAAGGACATAAGTCTACCCCATTCGAATTATTGTTCAAGTATAAACCTAACCACCCATTATCCACAAAGTGGAAAATACATGAATTATTACCCCTTGAAATTAGGGATAAAAATATTAGGAAAATATGGAATGAAGCGCGTGCTAATTTACGAACAAACTTAGCGAAGTCAAGGAAATATTACGAGCAAAAGAATAATAATAATAAAGTAAAATACCAAATCAGAGACTTAGTTATGTATAAAACGCACCCAACTCTGTCTGCTGTCGATAAGACAACTTCCAAGCTATCATACAGATGGTGTGGTCCTTATCAAATTCAAAAATACTTAACTCCGGTAACTGTAACTCTGTATGAACCCTCTACTCACAAATATGTGCGAAGGACACATATTTCACAGATAAAACATTATCTTGAAGAAGAAAATAGTAGAGTGCCAGTTAAATAAATAAATAAATGTGAAAACAATGTTTAGTACTCAACTGCAAAAGTACTTGAGTAACCTTTGGCTACCTTGTCGTATAAGTAGGTACGAGGCCTGATCAACCTTGAATCCTCTTCATCGAAAGTAGAGCAAAGCAAGAAGTCAGCTGACATCCAATAAAAAAAAAAAAAAAAATTGGAGTAATTAAAGAGTACATTCTATAACTAGAGAAACTCTCACAAAAAAAAAAATCCGGTAGTAGTCATAAGTAGTAGAGTTAAGAAAATTTAGAATGTTGAAAATACTTTTATAGTGTGTGAATTTTATGTAGTAATCGAATTAGTGTGTAAAATACGAAGTATATGTAGAGATAGTAAGAATCAGCAAGTCAAGAATGACCGATGCTGTTAGTAATTACATACAGCTAGAAACGGGTGAGAAATTTCACACTGTACTCCCCAAGCATACTCTCGGTACGTATCTAACCAAATTTTCCGGAGTCGGTGTTGGTTAAGAGGCGGAGTATGTGACGATTTAAATTGTGACAATTATAAAAAAATTTTAAGTTGCGAACAATTAACCATTTAAATCTCACAATGATAATAAAAAAAACATGTAGGTACTAAGTGTGAATGGAAGTAGTAATTAATAAGGGCAAAGAAACGGTAGAGAAAAGACATATTGTAAATAATTATTATTGTCGCATTTAACCCTTTGCTTGTTATCAGGCGCCTACCTGTTGATACCGGACTCGACATGTTTACCGAGTCTTCTGTAATTAAAAATAATATAGAAAAACAATGTAAATAATTAAAGAATCTGAAGACACAGATAGTCACGAAAACAACTAATTTAAATGATGTATTTTTATCTAGCGATAGTTTGTGTAAATAAAAAGTTTTATTTAGAGAGAGACCGGGACTATATTCTCGCGGAATAAACACCCCACTATCTATTGTCCTGTACCAGTGGTAGCGGACGAAAAATCTTGCTCTCGCTATGACGACTCCAAGCAGTGCACACGCACGAGCGAAATGCTCTGTTGAAATGTTATGTGATTGGTTATTAGTTTGGATTAATTCTTATGTATTTTACTAACTGCTACAAAAGAGTGTAATATGTAACGTTAAGAAAAAGAAAAATTAAAAAAACGTTGTAACAAGAAGAAGTATGTGACAACCAAAAGTACGAGTGTTAATAACTATAACAGCTATCTTCTCCGATTGACGACTCTCCACAACATCCTACCTGGAGACATGAATCATCAGAATTACAACTCTCGTAGACCCGACCGATAATGCAGTTCGAGACATCTGAGAATCAACGAGTACCTGTGTAGAAGGCCCACTCTATCCCGAAGACGTTTAAGCCGTAAACAACTGAGACCAGACCTAGACGAGGACGACGCCCTTGGGATTCCCAAGATGTAACCATATGGAGGAGATTTCTACATCCCAAATTAAAGGTGACTCGATAGCACGTCTATCGAGAAATAATAATAATAGTAATTGTAATACAATACTCTCTTAAAGAGACTTTCAGAGACGATTGACTTTATAAGAATATAAAAATTTAAATCTAAGAATTTCTTACAATTGTAACAGTTTAGATTTTAACGTATCTTAGTATAATTAATACCATTCTTCAAATGGAATAATAATGAAACTTAAAAGTAAAAGTAAAAGTAAAAGTAACAGTCTTGCAAGCTAATATCTTGAATTGAATATGATTAAAAGTTTAAAGACTAAATACCAATGGTTACCCGGATCCGGGGAAAAGCTAAATATAATTTGTTGTGATCCCACAGTATATATAAAGCAATTTAAATAATTTTGATAATTTAATTAATAACGTAATGGGATCTGTATTTTGAGTAAATGTCATTTGTTTTTTTTAAATGTTTAATAAAGGGGAATCTTCTTGTTACACACATATACTGAGTACATAAATCAACAGTTGTCCCTTCCCTGATTCCTTTTATATTTACTGTGTGTTGTTCTGTTTAAATTTCAGCTCGTCCCGAATAAGGCAGCCTTGAGTAATTGGGAGAACCAATTACTTTGGGTTCCCTCTGTTATAACTCAAGAGAGGAGATTATAATGGCTACATAATTTTGATTTGATAAGTAATTGAGTTAAGTTGTGTTTTGATGTGTTAGGCGAGTTTTTCAACGTTATAACCTCTAAGACTAGAAACCTTCAATTAAATGTGACATGATGAAAGCAGGATGAAAGTCCAAATGGGACTTTTGAAAAATCATGTATGCATGAACGGGCAATTCAGAAAAGGTACAGAACCTTCTGTGACACTCTTGAATAAATTGAAAAATTGTGATGGTCAGATTAAGTTTGTGTTCCACGAATTTTTATTACTAAGTGTTGCGGCCAACAACGAACTGTTTAGAGACATTTTATACTACCTGCGTGAAACTGTTCACAGAAGAAGGCCAGGTCTATAAAACGATAATCTATCAGAATTGTATCCCCACAATGTACCAGCATAACGGCATTTCTTGTTAAATAACTGTTTAAAAAAAGAAAAATACACAGTAATGTGAAGAAAATTACATGAAAGGACAAATTTTCTTGATTGGTGAATATATTAAAAACAAGTCGCTCAAGGCTACACCCGGCAGCTCAATCCAACAATGTTTTGACGACTGTAAAAGTGGGCATCATTGTGCTTAATTCGATGCACGAGAAAATAAAAATATAGACGAATAAAAACATAAGTTTTAAATTATAAAACTGGTCAAATTAATTATCAAACGTATATTATTTAAAAATGTTTAATATTTCCCGTTTAGTCTGAGATTCAGCATTTTGTGTTTTGCTTACAAAAAGGAGCATCGTGGAGAGTGGTTGTCTTCCTTTTAACTTTCTGCCTGCCATAATCTTGCAAAAAAAAAAACCAACCTGCATGTGGTTGAGTAATTTTTTACACTACTTCAATAATTAAATACCTGTACTGTATACAAATAGTCAAGGAGGGAAGTTTGTGGTATTGGTATAGCCACATTGAAATGAATATTTTATTGCCATAAATATTGAAATGATTTAGCCATGTCGTCCAACAATCGTATATGGCCGTCAATAGTTAATGTGTTCATCCTGACAAGTTTAGTAGGTACCTATCAGAACATAACAATGAATGATATAAATTGTAATTTTAAGTCGTCGTCGTCGTCATAATAATAGTAATAATATAATAATAATAATAATAATAATCCTTAAATTTTTAGTGACCGTCAATCAATGAATGTTTTAGTGGATGGTTAGTGAGGATCGGTCAATAATACAAATTTTAGTTATTTTGCGTCGACGTTCGACAATATTTATTGTCATCTTCAGAACCTGTGTAAATTGTATGTTTCTAAATTATGATTGTTAACACCAGTAGGGAGTGAAACATGGTAAAAATAACTTTTAATAATTACGTAGTGAACATCCCCTAATCTGTTTTAGTTATAGGTAATATATTACTTTGCTATATGTTGACTGTTGTAGGTATAAACAATTTATGTACCAATCTAATATCCAATTGTTGATTACTGTTTGTTTAATTAATTTAAATAACATTACATTTAGTAATTTAAATTGTAATACTGTATAAATTAAGTTCTCTCATACTATAATTTGCTCGCTTTCTTAAAGATAATTTGAAGATGTAAACAAACTACCATAAGTCTTCACATATAAAATGTTACATACATACGCACTCACACACTCACATCACCAACACGTTCACCCAAATATTTAATTGTTTCGTTATGTTTGATATTTCTATTGTATGTCAATGTCATACACAGATCCTGAAGATGACAATAAATATTGTCGAAACGTCGACGCAAAATAACTAAAATTTGTATTATTGACCGATCCTCACTAACCATCCACTAAAACATTCAATAATAATAATAATAATAATAATAATAATAATAATAATAATAATAATAATAATAATAATAATAATAATCAGCAGCAGCAGGAGCAGCAGCAAGGATTAACAAAAATTGGTTTGTTACGATCTAAAGCAGATAGACTACAGATGGCCACTCCAACGCTTCTTCGGGCGCCCCAGACCTCTGCGTTCTTTTGGTTTACAATTCAGTAGCCGTTTGAGGATGCGGCAGTCATCCATTCAGTTAAGATGTTCCGACCATTTTAGCTGATATTGGACAATCCTCTCGAGTACACTCATAATACTCGGTTCCCGCCGTACATCGACATTTCTTTTGCTATCTTGAGTATAAGATACTCAGACTGCCATTTGTCCGATAAACAAGCGTTTTTGTGTGAACGCGCGCGCATATGTCTACGTTACAGAAAACATAACAATAACAATTACCTATTTTTTTTTTTGTATGAGCCACTGTGGACATTTGGTTCCTGCCTTTTTCTCCTCTCTCTTCCTCCTCTCCCACAATTCTCCCATATCTCCTTCATTCTTGATCGATGTCTCTCCCTCCTTTCGTCAGTCCACATGGCACCTGCCCTCTTCTTGGGTTTTTCCTGAAATCCTTGGGCATTATCCTGAATACCTATATATTATTATTATTATTATTAGTTTTGTACTAAAAAGTTACAATTACAAAAAATATTAACTCTAATTGATGAAATTTTGTAATACTTTTAATACAGTTTTTTGAAACGTTGACAAAATGATTTAAAAAATTTTGTCTAGTTTCTGATGTATAGTTTAAAACATTCTGGTGATGTTGACTAACAATGGTGTTCAAAAAAATGTATATCAGCAATGAAAAGATATAAATATTAGCATAAAAATATTTTTATAATAAAATGGAATGTGTGTGTGTGTGTGTGTGTGTGTGTGTGTGTGTGTGTGAGTGTGTTTGTGTGTGTGTAATTGGTAATAATAAATAATATTTTTATTTTACCCCAGAATATATTTTTGTATATAATGTTTTTTTGTAATGCTTTGACAGTATTCTTAAGTGTTACGTTCATATCATATATCTGAAATTAACAGTTAAAATACTGTCCAAATACTGTAAAACAAAATATATACAAGAAAATATTCTTGAGTGAATAAAAAATATTATTTGTCAATAATAATTATAACTACAAAAAATTAAAGAATTTCGACGAAACCGAAACATCGAAGCATGATAATGTTTTTAGGCTTTAAAAATAAGATTTCTAGACTGTGGGGAATCGAAAGTGTGGAAACACGCAATGATGATGTCATACAGCGTGACGGTAAATAAAATGTTACAGAAAGTTTCAAACGATGTCCAGCTAAAAGACATTATCATGTCAAAAAAAACAAGAATACTCGTGAGCATACAATTTTAATTTTAATCAGTATATCTAATAACCTGACGCACGTTTCACAGAACAATCGCTAACATCAGAAGTTTCAATGTGAATTTTAATTGAGTCAATTCACATTGAAATGTGAACACCTCCGATTATGTTCTGTGAAATGTGGATCAGTTCTTTTAGATATACTGATTAAAATTAAAGAGGGTGTTCAAAGGGAGTGAGACTCGAACATATGCTTTCATAGAAGAGAAATGCACCAGCCTCTCCACCCCAACTCCACTCTCACCTACAAGTCAGTGGACCCTGTTACGCCGAGCAATCCACTCCAAGGTTGTAGTAACCAATCTCTTCGGCGGAGTGGATCGGTAAGCAAACGAGAGATGGGGGTTTTGTCAGGGCAGTGTTGGGGATCCTGGGCCCTGGCCTGGTAGGATGGTACACATCGGCAGCAGGATGTGCATCTAGTGTGGAGGCCGAGGAGGCAATATTAGCTCAACGGCTGCACACATGGGCTGAGTCAGTTAGCCTACTGCGACCGGACAGAGAGAGTTAGTCAGCTGAGGTAAAAGCAACTCTGTAGAGGAAGAGCACCCCTAAATCAAAGTTTCTGGTCCTCCAATTTAGAGATTGGATTGGAGAATCATATATCCCATCTGTGAAACTCTTTTTGTGTGCAGAAACCTATCAGTTTCTCAGCTAGTCAGTTGTCTGCACTTGACCGGAACAACTGGCGGAGGCTGTTAAAGAAGGCGTTGACTCAGTAATGGGTTGTCGCGCCGTTGAAGAAGAGAAGAAAAAGATTAAAATTAAAATATACTTGCAGATGTAATCTCTTCTTGAAAAATATTATTAAAATATTGCAAGAAACAAAAATAACAAGAGTTACTTGAACAGAATGTATACACGCTAAAATCATTTACATGTTGCTCTCCAACGTAGAAACGACTGGAATTCCCAAGAAAATGAGAAACTGCATGTAAATAGAGCAACGCGGAAATAAACTGTGTGCAGTGCAGAGTGCAACAATCTATTTGTGTCACGTATCGATGCAGATGTGCGGTGCGCGGTGACACCGCTCTGTATGATTGATGACGCGTGCTAGTTTGCCTTCTAATTTGGGACACAACAATAAGGTCGGTCAGAGTTAGCGTTGCTATGAACGTTGCCACGGTGACATGTTTAGTAAAACGGGGTCATTACCAAATGCATTGCAGCCAATGCATTTTTTTTTTTTTACTGCAAACTATCGTTTTTATACTGCCAACTATTTACATTTAATACTGAATACTGTCTTTATTTCTTTTCATTCATAACCCTATTACCATAGAAGTGTATAGGATATATTACTTACCTGGGATAGGTTACAGGTGTAGCTCCTCCTGGTGTCTGGCATTCAGGGTCGTACTCGGGTTGAGCAATTCTATAAATTGTAGTTAATTAATTTTCACTGTAATTTATTTTTCGTGTATTAAGCTTACACAATAGATCCAGCCAACTTCAAGTGTTTTTAATTGATATACGGACAATCTTGTACTTTTCCGGATAGCACTATTTAAAAATCAATTCGCGAACTTTCCAACTTGTGTTCGTACGCATTCGTAGACCTAACGTCTAGACTCCGACAATACGTCCGCACATTTTCAAGTTCAGAGACAAACTATTACAACATCACAACGATTTTAATGCGTTTATTTATTGATGTGTGTTAAATCTTTATTTACATTACATCACATTAAATTCGTGTGTGTGCAAGAGTGAAGGTTGTAATCATAATAATAATAATTCTATTTGATTGGTTTATAAATCATTTCAATTTTTATTAACACCTTTTTTTATTTGTTTTGCGTTTTAGAAATTCATTATTATTTTGACATATTTATTACGGGTAATTTGCAATCTCAGATTACACGTTAATTTCTTATTTATTTTTCGATTCCAAATGATTCGTATTTTTACGTACCTACTACGTATAATTCGTAGTCTTATTTGACGCAAAAAGATATTATAAAATCTTATTGCTAATACATTGTTATAAATTTCCTATACTGCTCTCAGCTAGCTCAATTATCTTACTGATTATCTTCTCTTTTAATTATCTAACTCCTTTTTTTTATATTAATTATTTCTCTTTGTTACTGCATATGCATTGCTTTCTATTAATTTCTCTGACAAGGTCGTCATTTACTACTAACAATTATATTTTAAATTACAGTTACTGCTAACTCTTATCGTTACACAGTCTTTCATACTACTGTACTTAATGTACAACAAAAACATATCTACAAATATACAGTTACTTGACTCATCTTAGAATCGAATTGTTTATTCTTTTTGTCTTTAATATTTAAAGTCTTTTGGTTCGGCCTCGGTTTCTTATAAATGCATGGTTGTCACCTTGTGAACACCTTGTGTTGTGTGGTACATCTGAAGCGTGTCCTCTTCGGTCTTGGATACGGATGATCCTCTTCAGTCCTGGAAGTCCTGGAGTCGGGTATTATAGGAGTCTTGTAGTCTCTCGTACTCTGGTTCACTGGATTCTCTCGTTCCTGGTCATGGCCTCTGGTTCCAACTGCTCACTCGAATGGATGTGCAGTCTTGAAGACTCTGGTTTCTGCTTGTGGTTGATCTAATGTAGTTGTTGTTTCTACGTAGATACTTTGGATGCCATGGTTGTCAATCAATTCTAGAAGTTCTAGTTGTTGGACATAGCCTCCAGCTGTTCTGATGATTGAACGAGAATCGAGTTGTAGTTCTTGGACATAGCCTCCGGCCGCTATGATGGTCTGACGAGAAAGAAAAAGATGTTTGCGCGTTCCGGTATTTATACCCAAGGCGCCAAAATCATGTCTCGACAATATTCTGCATGTTTGAAAGTGTCGAGAGCGTCACTCTTAACCCACGCTTTATTGTTACACTTAATTTGCTCGTCTTCGC
The DNA here is from genome assembly GCA_034769895.1 of Magicicada septendecula. Lineage (NCBI taxonomy): Eukaryota > Metazoa > Arthropoda > Insecta > Hemiptera > Cicadidae > Magicicada > Magicicada septendecula. The sequence goes on from CM068371.1 coordinate 466,327,847, forward strand.
GAATTGCGAAGTCTTTGGCACACTATCCGATATTCATTCGATCGGCAATTTCTAGGTGTTCATCATGTACAAACCGTTTTTCCTTATCTTACTTACTCTAATTACTATTGATTTTTAACTTCCTAACATTACACTTTTCATTCGTTTTTTACAATTTTTTATACAATTGTTCGTTATTTTTAACCACACATTTTGGTGTCTTTAGTTTTTCGCTACCATGCACACAAGTATTATAAATTAATTTAAATACAATAATTTATATAATTACTGAAAAGGGTGGCGCTTTTAATGAATGAACAAGTCGCACACACACACACACGCACGCACACACACACACACACACACACACACACACACACACACACACACACACACACACACACTTTACGTGGGTACACACATACAGAGAGCAGCTGGCGTCAATCACCTGTCCTAACCTGCAAATCAGGCGTCTCTTTTACAATTTCTATTGAATTCTTATTATTATCAAAATGCATTATTCATTTCTTCTAATCACTTATTTGAATTACTTGGTGCAACGCACAGTATTCAACCTATTTGTACTGTTCCACTATACTGCCTGACTAGAAATCAAATGAAATTTTGGCCTATTTCTCGAACACTGATTGGCTGCTACATACCCTTTCTCTGCGATTGAAGTTAAGATACATTTTTTCTTGCATAATTATGTCCGTGAGCAAATTTTAGGTTATGATAAAAACCAGTCTAATTTTACTAATATTCTACGCGGTCACAAAACAGTCTTTAATAAAAAAACTCGTACATTCAGGTCATTAAATTACAAACAAATACTGCCACTCGATAGGTAGTTTTATTAGGCACATTCTGGTATACTTGTATTCTTACAAACAATATATCATAACACATATAGTTTACGTAAATACTGTCGGGGATCAGGGATCATCCCTCCACCACCAGAGCTATTACAAACAAATACTGACACTCGATAGGTCGTTATATTAGGCATATTCTGGTATACTTGTATTCTTGTATTCTTACAATCAATACATCATAATAAATATAGTCTACGTACATACTGTCGGGGATCAGGGATCATCCCTCCACCACCAGAGCTATTACAACAAATACTACCACTTGATAGGTCGTTTTATTAGGCATAATCTGGTATACTTGTATTCTTACAATCAATACATCATAATACATATAGTCTACGTACATACTGTCGAGATCAGGGATCATCCTGCCACCACCAGAGCTATTACAAACAAATACTGCCACTCGATAGGTCGTTTTATTAGGCATAATCTGGTATACTTGTATTCTTACAATCAATACATCATAATACATATAGTCCACGTACATACTGTCGAGATCAGGGATCATCCCTCCACCACCAGAGCTATTACAAACAAATACTGCCACTCGATAGGTCGTTTTATTAGGCATAATCTGGTATACTTGTATTCTTACAATCAATACATCATAATACATATAGTCCACGTACATACTGTCGAGATCAGGGATCATCCTGCCACCACCAGAGCTATTACAAACAAATACTGCCACTCGATAGGTCGTTTTATTAGGCATAATCTGGTATACTTGTATTCTTACAATCAATACATCATAATACATATAGTCTACGTACATACTGTCGAGATCAGGGATCATCCTGCCACCACCAGAGCTATTACAAACAAATACTGCCACTCGATAGGTCGTTTTATTAGGCATAATCTGGTATACTTGTATTCTTACAATCAATACATCATAATACATATAGTCCACGTACATACTGTCGAGATCAGGGATCATCCTGCCACCACCAGAGCTATTACAAACAAATACTGCCACTCGATAGGTCGTTTTATTAGGCATAATCTGGTATACTTGTATTCTTACAATCAATACATCATAATACATATAGTCTACGTACATACTGTCGAGATCAGGGATCATCCCTCCACCACCAGAGCTATTACAAACAAATACTGCCACTCGATAGGTCGTTTTATTAGGCATAATCTGGTATACTTGTATTCTTACAATCAATACATCATAATACATATAGTCTACGTACATACTGTCGAGATCAGGGATCATCCTGCCACCACCAGAGCTATTACAAACAAATACTGCCACTCGATAGGTCGTTTTATTAGGCATAATCTGGTATACTTGTATTCTTACAATCAATACATCATAATACATATAGTCTACGTACATACTGTCGAGATCAGGGATCATCCTGCCACCACCAGAGCTATTACAAACAAATACTGCCACTCGATAGGTCGTTTTATTAGGCATAATCTGGTATACTTGTATTCTTACAATCAATACATCATAATACATATAGTCCACGTACATACTGTCGAGATCAGGGATCATCCCTCCACCACCAGAGCTATTACAAACAAATACTGCCACTCGATAGGTCGTTTTATTAGGCATAATCTGGTATACTTGTATTCTTACAATCAATACATCATAATACATATAGTCTACGTACATACTGTCGAGATCAGGGATCATCCTGCCACCACCAGAGCTATTACAAACAAATACTGCCACTCGATAGGTCGTTTTATTAGGCATAATCTGGTATACTTGTATTCTTACAATCAATACATCATAATACATATAGTCTACGTACATACTGTCGAGATCAGGGATCATCCCTCCACCACCAGAGCTATTACAAACAAATACTGCCACTCGATAGGTCGTTTTATTAGGCATAATCTGGTATACTTGTATTCTTACAATCAATACATCATAATACATATAGTCTACGTACATACTGTCGAGATCAGGGATCATCCTGCCACCACCAGAGCTATTACAAACAAATACTGCCACTCGATAGGTCGTTTTATTAGGCATAATCTGGTATACTTGTATTCTTACAATCAATACATCATAATACATATAGTCTACGTACATACTGTCGAGATCAGGGATCATCCTGCCACCACCAGAGCTATTACAAACAAATACTGCCACTCGATAGGTCGTTTTATTAGGCATAATCTGGTATACTTGTATTCTTACAATCAATACATCATAATACATATATAGTCCACGTACATAATGTCGGGGATCAGGGATCATCCCTCCACGCCAGTTGCTTGTGCTAAAATAATGCTCATATATAACTATAGAAATAAAAGGACCACCATACTTGTACATTGATACAGTAATCTCCCGTTATAACGGATCCCACTCATAACGGACATATAACAGTAACGTGGAATGTTGAAAAATTAAAGGCCTCCGAATTACGCTAAAAAAAAAAATCACGCTCAAAAGTATAAAGTGAGGGAAGTAAAAGACCACTTGAACTTTGTCAATGCTTTTATGTGCAACAATCAAAAAAATGAAAATATATCGCCCTATTATGACCATTTGCGACCCCTTCGTGGGTTATTGATTAAAGAAATTATCTCCAATAAATGTCAACCGAAAGTTAGTAGTTTTTTAAGCAAGTATATATGGAAAGTGATTCTGGCACATAGGCACACAAAGATAGTTATTGGGCAAAGTTTTTGCTTAAATTATTAATATTTTGTATAAACTGTAAACTGTTCTTTACTATGGACTAAGATTTTATTAAAATTATGTATGCAGTATTTTGTGTAAGATGTAACACAAATCTTTTTTACTGCTCTACTACTGCTCTGTTATCTGTTTTATATAAATACAGTAAAATAAATAGTTTTTTTTTATCCACGTAGTTTAAACGAGTCATATTTATATAATAAAGCCTACTTGCTATATACAGTCACAACAGACTTTTAATATAACGAACACCTCAGAGCATCTATTATCCCGTTATAAGGGGAAATTACTGTACAGTAACAAAACAGTGTAAGTGTAAATAAAACTGTTTTTTCTTTCAACAAAAAGACTTATTTTCACAAAATCTAGTAAGAATACAAATTTAGAATGAAAGCGATTCCTAATCATATGAGATTTATTGTTATGAAATTGGATAACAGTTAATCGAGATAGAACATGTTAAATCAGAGCTTTTCAATAAACTTTCAATCCTTGAGATTTACTCAAAAACTTTGTGACTGAAAGAATTTATAAACTTATATGGGATGAATTCTGAATTTCTCATTTGTCATGAGAAAGATAGAGGGCTAAACCTTCAAATAAATATATAAATCTACCATCATCATCATCACCACTCCAAGGTCTAGGCCTTAGACCTGTTCCGGAACCCATCTCCTTTTCGGTGTACCGACATACCTCTCCCCAGTAGGGTGAAACCCAAGGCAGCCACAGGTAGACGGATATCAGGCATGTGATTCAAGTGTTCACACCATCTTCTTCTGTAGTCTTCCATCTTCTGTGTAATGATGCAATGTTTTAATCGTGTCCTTACTTCTCCGATCCAAGAGAGAACAACCTTGCGTCCCTCTTAGAAATTTCATTTCGGTTGCCTGAGTCCTCTGCACGTCCTTTTTACCAAGAGTCCATGTCTCACTAGCATACAGGAATGTGGAGGACAGCCGACAGTTTTATAAAATTTCATTCGGTTATCCTTCCGTGTTTTATTTTTCAGGTACCAATGAATCGTTCCACAAATGCGTTTAAAATATATAAATCAAAAAAGAAAAGTAAATAAAACGAATTATTATTTATGTAAATTTTATAAAAAGGTAAAGTAGTTATTAAATTTGTTTCCTATTAAATTATTTGGCATATTTTTGTAATAAGAACCATGTACCTTTTCTGCGTTGTTAACAATTTTTAAAAACTATATTATTTTTTCCAAATCTAAAATATTAAATTGAATAAATTTAAATAAAACTCAATTATTTATTTACTTCTATTTTCTAAAATACTGATCGTAGTATACATATTTATGCTCTATTTCTAGAAATGACTGATCATCCGTTTGAGATATGAGTTGCCATGTGGGCTAAATAAAGTATTATTCAGTAGAACTAAAAAATGGTTAAATAATGGAAAACAAGCTAAAATACTTGTGCTACAAATCATGGTAATATGATGCTTAATACAAAATCGCTGTTCTTATCAGGGAAATACGCCAAATGATTTTTTTTGTTTATGACAGAAATGTAATAACCTCATTTTCATCGGAATTCTATAAACATAATACCATTGGGTTACAAAGTAAAGTATTAACTTTTTAATGTAATATAAAATTTTTTGTTACAAATATTAATTTATATAAAATTTAAAATTAAAATTTTCAATAACACGCCATTTTAAGAATCTGTAAGACAACGTTGTGGTTGTTTAGTGTACTAATAGGAAATGATAACCGTTCTGTGTTTGACAAATTTCAACGCCACATCTCATCTTGTTTAGCATTAATTAATTATAGTTTTTAGCATACACATCTTCGGCTTCTTCAGCGGCGCAACAACCCATTACCGAGTCAAGGCCTCCTTTAACAGCCTCCGCCAATTGTCCCGGTCAAGTGCAACTGCTCTCCAGTTCTGGGTTCCAAGGATATGGCGCGCATCGTAATTCACACCGTATTCCCAAAGTAGTTTGGGCCTCCTGGTGCCATAGATCTGTTCTGTGAGTACATTTCTGGGTATCTCATTCTCCCCCATTCTGATCAGATGTCCAGCCAGAGTTTACAAAGTTTTATAACTTTCACTATATCTGGTTCATTCAGAAGAATGTTCAGTTCTTGGTTAGTCCTTTTCCTCCATTCACCTCCCACACATATTGGACCGAAAATACTGCGGAGGACCAGCAGACTTGACTCGGACTTTCTAGAAATGGTCCAGGTTTTAACATAGACATACAGGAAGAAAAAACAAGCATTTTTCCGCGTATGTTCACTGGACATTTTCCTTCAGTTTAATCAGTAGGATCATTTCCCCATGTTTGACACCGACTTTGTGGAATACTCTGCACAATAATTAATTTTTTTTACGATATTTGTTCTTCTTTTAAAATTCATATCTAATGTCCAAAATTCGGAGCTGTACTTTCCAGTGAATTAAATATTTGTTCCTTCCTTGTATTCCTTATGTTCTTGTTCAATAAAGCCGAGTTCAGTCTATTTTTAATGCGATTCTTAAAATTATTATTAATCGATGGCAATCGATGGCTTTATGTTATTAATTTATTGTTAATTATCTGCATTCTTTAAATTATTAATCCTTTGGTTTTTTGCGTTGCAACCACAGGAGAAATCCTTCATTGCTGGAATGTTGAGTACAGTTACTATTATTATTATTTAGCACTATATTTGTTTAAATAAGATTTGGAGTTTTGACGATATCTCTTTGTTAGTGATATATTTATCTTTGTATTAATTTTTTGTTTTGTCTGAACATGACCTGTGAGTCTATAGAGGTCGGAACGTCGTGTTTGTTAATCTTAACTTACGATGGCTAAAGTCCGAAACATTATAATTTGTAATTCAGTCTGTTTGTTATCTTTGTTCCTCTAGAACAGGAAAGAATTTTCATCTCTTCCGTTATTATTCAGCAGAACTCCCTTTAAAACAGCTCTAAACAGTATTTTAAATTTGTTTTTGACCCTATTTGATTATTCATAGCCCGTCCCAATCACACTTACTCTTTACTACCGATCAATGTTAGGGTGTCGGAGATCAAGTGAAAATGAAACGTAAGGGCTAGCCATCGTTTGTTTCCGGGATAGCCATCAAACGCGAGCCTATCAAGATGGATTTGACGAATTCATAACAAGCTGGCAAGTGTCCATCGGAACAAATAAACGAAGATTTATCGTTGAATACGAGTATTACACTGTTGATTGGCAAGCGTACAAGAAATTTTGATAAATCACAGAAGATTTTATTAATAGAATTCGGAGCACGTGTCCAACGAACTCTGCTAATATTCATACATTCATGGTTTATTTATCTTATATATCCAAATATACCTTATAAATAATTATAATTTAAAATAAGTATAGACTCAATAGCTTCTATTAATATAGATTTACGTTCGTCTACTCCTCCTTCGAATGGTGTTTACAGCTCTCTTGTGTTATTGCTTTTTTAACAAAATTTTTTCGCTACGTTCTTCTATCAGCAGTGTTCTTCTTAGTTCTGTTTACAGAAATAGGTCATAAGTCTGTTCCGATTCTATGGGGTTTTACGTTCTGTATTTCCTCTTTTCCTGGGGGCCTACCAACGTTTGTTCAACTTATGCTTTGTAATCTACTTATGCTCGGTAATGTTCCTCACTCCAATCTTCTTATTTCTTTTATTATTCGTATCAGTATTTTATGTATATCATAAATTCGTTTAATAATTTTCAAAACTACTGTCATCAGGTATGTCTCTTTATAATAAACATTCTCTTATGTGTCGAATGTTATATAAACATTCTCTTAAAATTTCCCATATTTTAAAATATATTTAAAATAATGTGTTTTATACGAATTAAATTGGAAAAAACGTTATTTTGAACACCTAAATGCATACAGAAAACCAGAAATATATAAATCCAATTTACCCACACATGCAATAAACACAGGACATGAATTCCCAGACATAACCAATGTAACACTAATAAAACATATACCACACAAAGGCACCATAATGAACATTTGGAAAAATTTACAAATATACAAACATAAAACAGAAAACAAACTAATACCTGAACAAATACAAATCAATACAAAACATGACACAATATTCAAAGCACTCAACATTGAAAATACACAGAAAACTAACACATACACCACAATCACACACAATAAAACCAATTTGAAATACCAGAAGCCAACAGGAAGCCACAATAATAATAGTCAACCAACAACACATGTACTTCACCAGACAAAAAAAACGGAAGGCTGAGGATGGGTACAAGATAGTACCCGAAACATGTTCCAAAAAAGGAAAAAAAATACATCTTGAGGTAAATTTAATTATAAATATTAAATGTAATATATATATATATATATATATATATACATACTCAATTAGATTGTCCATTGCAATATATATATATATATATATATATTCTATATAAGTAACTCGACGTTTCTTGCAGTAATTATATAAATTTGTGATGCTATTAAATTTCTTTCTTCTGCAAGTAGTATATACGAATTATACTACTTGCAGAAGAAAGAAATTGAGAAATTGAATAACATCACAAATTTATATATATATATATATATATATATATATATATATAGGCCTATATTACGACGATACAAATAAATATTTTCGCATAGGATAGTTATGTGTGTATAAATTATGCACAAGTCTATATTGGAGGTGTAGAAAAAGTATTTACTTATCACACAAGTATATAATTGTTTATATGATATATTTAACTAAACAAAATGTCATGTATAGTATTTTATTTATTATGGAAGAGTTTACAGTATATAGTTCAGTTTTGGTAAATTTTACTTGAACGCAGAATTCCTTTACACTAGGCGTGACGTCACTCGCTCCGCCGCTGCTACGCTCCTCTCTCTGCAATGATCGCCGTTCTCCGCTCTCCGCTCTCCGCTCTCACACCTTCTCTCCCCGCGCTGGGGTTCGCCGAACAGCTGATAACATTGATACTGATTTCACACACAAATTGTCACTTTCCGAATCGTTAGTTTTATCGCTCGCAATTGGTTATTATTAATTATTGATTGTTTGTACTTAGGGTGTTAATGAATGATATTCTTAAAAAGCGGTGTATATTACTTACACCTTCCGGCTATTCTTGAAGTGTTCCGCGTTACTAAGGATTTACCACGGTAGATAAATCTCCCTAAGCGGAAAATCTTCCACTAACACGTAATAACACTTAATATATTATAATTGATAGTTCACCCGCTTGGTTCTAGTCGACAAACTCGAAAAGAGTCCCAAGACTTAGAGTTACTCTAGATTAAACCAGTTCGAACAAGAAAAACTCTTGACGAAGAACACACGTTCACTATGCAACGGCTTCCGATGAACTGCCTCGAAGTACACATGACAACTGACGGATCTGACTGAAATTAGGGGCTTCTGATTGGTCAATCAACTGTCTAAGTGGTAGATTGGACAAAAGATAGACGCGTTCCAGGCGAATCTTTGTATAACTCTGCGAGTGCCTGCTCAGATTTTATCTAGAATTTTTATTACTCTTCAGTAGATAAGAGTGAAAAGTTGAGTTTTCAATTACTAAAAAACCACATTTAAAAAATAGCTGAGAACAACAGAGTATATAGAAAATGTAGCTATTTTCATAAATAATTCTCTGTCCAAGTCTCATGCCGATCGGTTAACTCACGCGGAAGATATAACAACGAAGGTTCACCACACGCGAACGCGCGCACATGTTCACAAACAAAGTACATGCCATTATAGAGTAAAAATTTACAAAGAATTTGGTATAAACAAGTACTTATCCATCACTAAATACAAAACTTATAGCTAATAGACAAAAATTGCTTAAATCAATCTAAAACATGCTAATGTCCGTCATCCATGCTCTGATATTCTTATTCATAGATCATCATCCTGTGTTTTGTTGCAATATATATATATATTTTAATTATATTATATATAATCTATACAGAATAGGTCCAAGGGCACTCCATTGTGGTGCACCAGTTGAAATAGCCTTTAAATTAGAATAATCATCGCCATACATAACTTTGAATTGACGTTGAAGGTCGAGAAAACACATTTAAATGACTGATCTGCTGTAACATCGTAAAGTAACTATGTTACTCCAACAGAGTCACATATTTTAAACGTTATCGTTTTTGTAAACATTTCTAATCTTAACAAATTTGATACGCGAGTTAAAACAATTACAAAATTTTATTTGCTGGACTCGGCAAACTTGCAACCGTGGACTTTACGAGTGTTTGAACTGCTCGTTTGGCGTGTCACATAAACTTCCGTATCATTTCAATCTAATAAAAAAAAATTGAAAAAAAAACTGTCAAGCAAAAAGTTATAAATACGTGGCCTGTGTGTAACTACACGAAATTAAATTGCTCCTCCCACGACAACCAGATATTATTTTAATACTCGTTAAAAATAACACTTATCCAAACACCGCGGCCTGGGATGATAAGCCACGCTGTGGGTCCTCGTGACTAATAGGATGTTACAGGTGCATGGCACTCGTAAACATGTCGACTATGCCAACACACACACACGCGTGCGCTCCCGCACAAACATTATATTTTAGGTCCTATAAACTCGTTTACTGTAAAGCTCATGGGATGAACTCAAAATGTGTACACACATGAAAAGGTGTACGCGTATATACGGCATAGAACAATGGTTTCCAATTTAAAAGCGCCCGATGGCGACAATTACGCTCAGTAACCTGCCGGCAAGCCACATCATAAGCGATCAATTTGTCATAAGTACTATAAAAATAAAAACGTCAGTATTTAATTGTAAATCATAGACTCTTGATAATGTAGGGACGTACTGAATTACGTCCTAATAGGGTTCAGGCAGCTGAAATGAAATTTCTAAGAGAGACGCAAGGTTGTTCTCCCGTGAACTGGAAAAGGAACGAGTATATTAGACGTGAATTAAACATTGTATCGTTGGACCAGAAGACCACAGAAGGAGATGGTGTGAAAATTTGAACCGCATGCCTGATATCCGTCTACCTGTGGCTGACTACTGGGAAGAGAGATGTCGGTAGACCGAGGAGGAGGTCGTTTCCGGAACAGGTCTAAGGCCTAGTCCTTGGAGTGGTGATGATGAATTGTAAATAAATAAACAGAAGCAATTTCCACAAGTCACATATCTTATTACACATCTTTAATGGTACAATTTTATGTCACTGTAAAAATGAAGATATAGAAGAGATACTAAATTTTATAAAATTGTATATAACTTTAACGTAATGAATGCGCTTTCAAACACGTATGCACTTCCAAAATCGACGCCATTATCTGTCAAAATTTGTCCAAATTTCGGAATCGTCCTTGGGGTAGAAATCCGGTCCCTTCTCTAACGTGGTCTGTAGCAAGAGACCAGCTTGTAATTGAGACAATTCTAGTTGAAAGTCTGTTGGTTGTTCTTCAGTGACAGTACCAAAAGTGTTATTAAATAGCAAGTCACTACTTTCATCATTTCAAACTCTTTGAATCTTATGTTAAACTAGTCTACGATTTCTTGAATGTTTGCACCAAATACAGAAATATCATGTAATTATCATTTCTAAACTCTTTTGCTATTAGCCGACACGTTGGAAAAAGAACCAAGAATTTCTTCCCAAGAACCACTGAACATTTAAAATTAATTTTACGATCATAATTTAAAGTAATTAACGTAAAGTAGTTTTTAATAATTAATTGAAGTAATTATTAAATTGATTTCACATTATAAGGTTACAGGCCGCACAACTCTATGTCCTACTGCTGTAAGTAGACAGTAAACATCGATTGCAGCCGCCTTTAATAACAACACCCCAACAATATTCTTGCGCATTATATCTTCCTATCTTCAGGACCCACACACGAGTCGCTTTTCTCCCTTTGTTTATTCATTGGGGGGGGGGGATCACTACTGCCGTGTCTTATTGTATATACCAGCTACACCGAACACACAAATGGGCACATTCGCAGATGATACAGTATTACTATGCAGACACAAGGATCCACAGATTGCCACGGATAGACTACAACTACACCTAGACATGGTGCAAAATTGGTTACATAAATGGAGGATAAAGGTAAATGAACAGAAAAGCACTCATGACACATACCCTCAGACGCTCCGAATGTCCACCGGTATATCTAAATGATGTGCAGATTCCACATTCAGATGGAGCTAGATATCTGGGACTTCATCTGGACAAAAAATTAACGTGGAAAAAACACATAATCAACAAAAGGAAGGAATTGGAGCTCAAGATGAGAAAAATGTACTGGTTACTTGAGAAAAATCAACGTTATCCTTGGAAAATAAAATCTTGTTGTACAAAGCGATCATTAAGCCAATATGGACGTATGGAATTGAGCTGTGGGGTTGCTCAAGTAAGTCAAACGTCAACATAATTCAGCGCTTCCAATCATAAGCGCTGAGAACAATAGCAAGTGCAGAATGGTACATATCAAATCATACACTTCATACGGACTTCAACATACCCCTGGTAGAAGAAGAATGCCGAGCTAGAGCACAAAAGCATTATGACAGATTGCAGAGACACACCAACAGACTAGCATCCAACCTGACCACTACAGACATCACAAGACGACTTAAAAGAAAATGGCCCACTGACCTGAGAAGATAGTCCGGGCTACATCGATGGATGCAGCTCCGCCTCATGTCCATTAGTCATCAAATTGGCTCATATAACTTATACATTGGCTCATATATGTATACATTCATGTGTCTGTAATAGTTCTGATTGCTGATTTCAATAAAGTAAAAAAAAAAAACTATTAATCTGTGAGTACAAAAGTAAAGGAAAAGATCACGTACATGTGATCCCAGAAGGCAGGACAGAATTACCAAGCTAGTAGTCGTAATTATAGGCCTATGGGTAAATATTTTGTAGTTATTTACAAGTATTGAATGCAAGACAAATGAAGCAGTTGGTGTAATTGAGTATGAATAGGTCGAAGGTGTATGATCGTTAATGGGGAGGGAGGAAGAGGAGAAGAAGAAGAAGCAGACGGCGAAGCGAAAAAGCAGAAGATGAAGAGAGGAAATCAATAGTTTATATCTGACAACTTCAGCTTATGGAGATTAAACATCTCGAGGTTGCGAGAAGAAATAGACTATATTTTTTAAACGTAGCTGTAGACAGGTATAACAAGTGGTAAGTCAGCGTACATCGGGTAGGTAGTGGGAATTATTATTGCCGTTATTATTCATCACACAATTAGCGAGATTAATAGCATGAGCATAATACTGTAGTTACAGAACAATGTAACGGCGACGTGAACACAGCAGGGCAGGCGCACTTCATGCCAACACGCTTTGGCATCATGTCCGACATTTGTCAACATTCACTTAATATGCAATTATTACGAGAACATCAGTTTAATAACTGCAGCATATACAATACGTACGGATTATGTTGTTGTCATTCGTTTTCTTGCTCCTATCTTCTTCTTCTTCTTCTTCTTCTTCTTCTTCTTCTTCTTCTCCTCCTTCTTCTCCTCCTTCTTCTCCTTCTTCTTCTCCTTCTCCTTCTCCTTCTCCTTCTCCTTCTCCTCTTCCTCCTCCTCCTCTTCCTCCTCCTCCCCATTCTTCTTCTTCTTCTTCTTCTTCTTCTTCTTATGTATTCATTTTATCTTTCCTGTTATTTTGTCATTGTTTCTCTTTTCGTTTTCGTCGTATTTATTTTCCTCGCCCTCTTCTACTTCTGGTCGTCGTTCTCATTGTGACTGGATTTCTGATTTCCGTTCTGATTCTCGTTGTGATTTTGAATATTTTTACCATATAGGCTATATCTCATGCTTTGATTCTCGTTGTAGCTCACTTCCAAATTTTCTTCTCTATTAACGTCTGATCTCTATAGTTAGGGCAAAAAATTGACAGATGAATTAATACTACTCTGGAAATAGTAAGCGTGTCATTTTCCTCCCTTCAAAATTTCTTTCCTTTTCAAGTTTCAGCGTCTAAAACTGTTGCCCAAATTTTGGAATAAAGCTCAACTTAGAATTATAATTTTCTACACATTTAATAATTTCATGAGGAACTTGATGGTATTCCAATTCTTGTACATCCAAGTAGACAGTCTTAGTGTTTTCACTGTACCAAATCGGATGGTGTATTAGAAAATAAACGGACTAGCTCATTATAGGAAAGCATGGAGGTAGCATGCCCTGTTATATCCCCACCGTCCTGTGGGCAGAAAACACATGATAGCGTTTGACAGACAACGATTATCGAAAAATTCATAACAACAAGGAACTGAAATGAAAGCGTGTTGCATCGGAAACCTGTAAAAGTAACACACACACACACACACACACACACACACACACACACACACACACACACGCACACACACACACACACACACACACACACACACACACACACACACACACACACACACTCGCGCGCATGGACGCACAATAGATGGTGCGCAGACTGATACCAACGATAGACTCGTCATCTCACAATGTGTTTCGTAAGCGGTCACATGTTGTGCAACGCATTCCGCATTCCGACCAACGTCAGTGTCACAGATATTTTGATTTACGGCCGGAGCTGAGCCGTGTTATGAAGTCGCCTCAGTGACACACGACACACGTGATGCAAGTGCGCTGCGCCAGTCGGCTAATATTTCGTCGACAGCATTAAAAATAAAACTGAAGCAGAAATGTGAACTCACTGAATGCTTGTGAACAGTCTGAGACGGATTAGGAAGTTTACACACACACACACACACACACACACACACACACACACACACACACACACACACACACACACACACACACACACACACACACACACACACACACACACACACACACACACACACACACACAATAAATAACATTTTTTTAAAGAATTTACTCTTTCTTTGTATTACGACTTTAAATATTGAAATATAATACCATTAATATATAATTTTAATAAAAAAAATAAAAAAATTATATACAAGAATATATATTATTAGTAAACAATAATAATTGGGAGTCACTCTGGATAGGCCTATACCCTATATATTGGTACGCCATTATAAAAGTTCTACATGTTTCTCGGCCATCGCAGCACAGCCCAGCTGTAATGTCTGTGTGCGTACGTATTGCTGCTTTGAGAAGGAGGAGGAGCACAAGTGTTCCAGAGATCAACTTCGTAAACAATCCAAAATACCGAACGGTTATTCATCGTTGCTATCATTATCATAATGATAATCTATTTATTTATTAAAGATAAATAGAAATACCGAATCATTTATCATCATTATTGTCATTTATCATCATTATTGATTTCTTCAAATCAACACGTGAGTTATCTGTTTTGGAACAGTTAAAATATTATTAAGCAGCATTTGGTGTTCTTGTAATACAAAATCTGTACGTTGTTAAGACACGAGTGCACTGTAGTTCCCGTGCGCTGCAATCTAAATACGATTGAACACGTTGCATACAACTGATAAACACGACGTTGCATTGCTTTTCCAATAGATTGTATGTTTCCTTTGTCAACACAGTACTGTGTAGAAATATTCCGAATAAATTCTCCACCGTCACAAGCAGCTGACGACTGGCAAAGCAGTCGATAATTTCAATTCCCGTTTCTGTTGGGAGCTTTATTACTCGCGTTTTGCATTTTGTCGAATACTACGAATTTTGTTTCACCGAATTTAGTTGTTGAGAATGGTCTGGATGTTGTCATTCGACGCAATAATGTTTGCACATGAAACATTAGTTTTAATCAAAACGAAAATAAAAATATATTCAAAACCGTAAAACTGTAATTACTGTTGTATTACACAGCTGCCGTGTGTTTGTGTCCCACTTACTGTGTATTTGTCACGTTAGTTTGAGAAATAATGAACAACTCTCAGTCAGCTTGATCATGGTGGCGACTCAAAACGTCGTCTTTCAGCACAAAGGAACAGCCAGCAGTACAGCAACAAGATACGGTACATTTGGAGCCAGGGAAAACTAATGAAGTACATCTTCCTTGCAGAGTTCTCAAAATTCAATTTGTCAAATACCTAATACATTATTGGAGGACAAGAATGCATCAGAAAATAGGATGGAGGAAAATCGAAAAAAATTCAAAAATAGACTAAGTCAAACAGGAGCTGAAGAAACAACAGAAGTTTAAGAACAAGAAAAGAAAGAAAAGGAAAGAAAGATAAAACACAAGGAGAAGAAAAATAACAAGAAGAAGAGGAAGAAGAAGGAGGAAAAGAAGAAGGAGAAGAAGAAGAAGAAGAAGAAGAAGAAGAAGAAGAAGAAGAAGAAGAAGAAAGAAAATGAAGAAGAATAGGAACAACAACAACATCAACAACATTGGAGTAGAGGAAGCGGAGAACTGGGAGTGAGTGGAGGAAGATAAGACGTGGAGGAGAAGAAAGAAAATAAATAGAACAATATGAAGACAGGTGAAGGAGAACAGGGACGATATAAGAGGAGGAGATGAAAGATACGGAAATGTATAAGATTCTTCTCTTCAGGAAATCAAGAGAACAAAATGAAAAGGAAGAAGGAGGAAGGGAGGAAGGGGAAGAAAATAAGAGAAAAGAAAAATGTAAATAATGAGAGGAATGAAGGAGGATAAGAGGATAAGAGGAATAAGCAAAAAAAGAAAGAGGACGACGATGATAAAAGAAGAAAAGAGAAAAGAAAACGGAGGAAGTGAA
Source organism: Magicicada septendecula (assembly GCA_034769895.1). Lineage (NCBI taxonomy): Eukaryota > Metazoa > Arthropoda > Insecta > Hemiptera > Cicadidae > Magicicada > Magicicada septendecula. Next base: position 466,344,106 of record CM068371.1, read on the forward strand.
TGGAATGAGAGGGGGTAGGAGTCGGGAAAAAGGCAAATTTGGAGGAGCAGAAATAAATAGAAAAAGAGAAATAAAAAAGAGGATAAAGACGAAGAGGAAAAATCCGAAGTGTAAGAAGAATATGACTAAGAAAAGAAGACAAACGAGTGACTTCGTAGGGGTGGAGAGAAGGTAAATGTTGGATTGGAATAATAAAAAGTTTACAAAGAAGAGTCGCAGAAAGACTAAAGTGAAGAAGCCAAAGAAAAATAAGAAGGAAGAGAAGAAGAAAAAGAAGAAGAAGAAAAGGAAGAAGAAGGTTTACAGATCATACAAAGATGTCGAAAGATTTGGATTTACAAAGAAGGATTGAAGATTTTCAGTAAATTTACAAATTAATAATGCTAACGTTTTGCCAGTCTATTCTCGTATGTATCAACAATTACGTCAACAAGGCAGATGCAAAGTTAGGGGAAGCTGCCAACGAGCTTCATACCTCTGCGCTATTGCACAAGCGCAGTCTAATTAAACACGCAACGATATGTCAAGGACCCGGTATATGGCTTGAGTGATGTATTGTATCAATCAGTGAGTGCGAATGCGCGTTGTAGACGTACTCTGCCAAACTGTACACGTACTGTCCCTTAGAATGTCTGTCGCTGGCTATCGTTGCCGTCGTGCAAATGATTTTATATAAGCGTTAAGTTTTTTTTGCTCAGTTGGTTGCGCGGTGTTTTATTTTGGGCGAGGTACTCCATAAATATTTTTAGTATTTATTATCGTATTTATTATTACACGGGAAGGCTTAGGAAAATCCGAAATCAAAAAACCAACAGAACAGAGCAGGAAAGTTCTAAGTAGCTTAAACTCTATTTGGTAGGACAAACATATTTCGAAAGCCACAAAGATTCATATAGGAAAAACTTTTGTTGAATCAGTTCTGTCTTACGGCTGTGAGGTATGGACGTTGAGCACGGAAATTGTACGACAATTTTTGTGGAAATGGATTATCTCCGTAGAAGTGCCAGAGTCTCAAGAAGGGAGAGAATAACCAGCGAGGAGATCAGAAGAAGGATGCATGCAAAGGACACAATTATTAACAGAGTAGAACGAAGAGGCCTAAAGTGGTTCGGTCACTTACTCCGAATGGATGTACAGAGATGGCCGAGGAAAATATTTCAGTGGAGGCCCCCAGGCAGAGAAAAGGGGGCAGACCTAGACTATTCTGGTATGAAAACATGAGGAAGGTCATGGAACATCATAACTTGGCAGAAGAACATGCACAGGACAGGAATAGATGGCGGTTAGGTGTGGGTATGCGGCAATAGCCGATGAAAATCCCTTTAAGAGAGACGTTTATTATTGCAAATTTTGTTTTTACTGTTAAAACAACTGTCGTACCCAAGTTTCACCCTTGCCTACCCAATCAATTCTGATTCCTTTTGCGTTGCTTCCTCCATTTGCTGTTGTTTCAATTCTACTTTCCTCCTATTTGGAAGTGTCCATGTATTTATTTCCGTAGACAATTCATAATATATTAATTAAAAAAATTATAATCATCATCCTTTGTCTGAAAAATAACTGAAAAAATATCGGTTTGGGTCTAATACACGACTTCCATATTCTTAGACTTATATTTAAAATCGTTTACTTGAATTCGGTTCGATAATTTCTAACAAGTTAGGTGAGTTCCTTTAAATCGAGTTTTATGTATGACAAATTGAAACGAAATAGCTCCATAGAAACAACTTCTTCGTTGCCGATGACGTAGTACACATACAAAATTATCCCCTCCCCCTCATTTTTATTTATAGAAAATTACCACCTCCCCGTTCAACTACTCTTTTCATTATAGATATTTCATCTACCTTTCTACAGTGGATTATTATGACCATCTTTTCAGGATACTTTATTTATCAATGTTAAGTACTTTACTCTTGTTAAAACGTAAAACGTTGCCGGCAAACTACCCCTTCCTCTTAACTGATCTTTACCAAAATCAACAGGCCTTGAGTCCTCTACAACTCAGGTACATATGCAAAAAAAATATTTGATTCTGTTTGAATTTGCGGCAGTTATCGTTTGCCATAGAAAATATTCTACAGACACACACAGAGATAGTTTTTAGAAAATGACCTTTCTTCATGTTTTGAGGGCAGTACGATCAGAATCAGCTCTTATCTCGAACACAATTTTTTTCGCAACCACCATACTTCCATTTTCTTACGAAACATGGAAGTAATAACTGAAATGTTGACAAAATGTTGAAATTTAATAATATTGTTTCCACGGTTACACCAGCTCGTCGTATGATACAGTGGAAACAGAATAACTGACACCAATGAAGTAACTGATTACAAACTGTAATTAGACACAAACAGCAGTTATAAATTGACAAGCGTACTCTTATACAATAATTTAAGTTGAATTTGTCCAACAACAGATACCACCTTATTACAGTTTCACATTAATTAACGGAATAATCATTACTCAGTAAACCGCAACAACCTTGTGACTAAAACAGGGCGCTTCGAATCCAGTATTTGTATCACCGCCCCCTTGTATTGTAGTCAGATAGCGAGCCTAGATCCCGGTATGGTAGTCGCGTAACGTCTACAAGGGGCAGAATATCTAGAAAAAGCAGAACGTTACGCACCTCTGTCGTGTAGACTGATCTCTAAACGTCTAGAACAGTCTCAGTACAGAATCACTAACGCACTCAGCGATGTGGTACTACTTACTTAATCAAGTTACTTACTTAATATCATTTAAAATCGTTTGTTTTCTTTTAATTATTTTATATGTACGTAACTCAAAGTTTCTTGCAGCAATTATATAATGGCAGTATTTAATTCCGTGATTTACCGAATGCTAAGGATCCCACTAAATGACAAAGAAAGAAACAAAAAAAGAAATATTATCCAACAAATAGCAGCTAAAAATGGATACAAAATAACAACTATCAATAAATTAGAAAACAATATAAAACATAAACTCACTAATCAAATTCCCAATAATACTACATCTAAAAATTTGCCCATTAATAATATTATAAAATATACAACCTTTACTAATTATGAAAATATAACTCAAAATCTAAATAAAATATTTAAAGATACAAATTTAAAAATATCTTATAATACAGATAATATAATTTTTAATCAAATAAAACCTAAAAATAAATCCAATATTTACAATAAAAATGAAATATACAAAATAAAATGTCCAGATTGCAATAAAATTTACGTAGGCCACACAAAGAAAAAAAACTACTCGATATATTCCTTCAAAACCGCAATGGTCTTTTTAAAACCAAATATTTATAAATCGAATTTAGCTACACGTTGTATAAATAATAACCACCAATTTCCAGGCATTGAAAATATAAAATTAATTAAAAACATACAAACAGGTGAAAAAATTAATATTTGGGAAAAATCTTAATATTTACAAACACAAGAACAATAATTTATTAATTAAAGGACAAACTCAAATAAAAGCAGAACAACATGATCTATTTAAAATTATAAATTTATTAAAATAATAAAAATAAATAAAATATAAACATGAAATATTTCCAACATAACCGGCAAAACAGCTGGTTAAGTAAATAAACATTGAAACAATCGTTAACTAATCGACTTAAATAGATTATACGTAATTTTACATTAAAGTCGAAACAAATTCGATTATTCGTTAGTTTATGTATTAACATAGAATTATTTCGATTATTAATGATGTCCTTACAAACCTCTGATGACGCTGATATTTTTCAGTGAAACGTGAGTAAGGTATTGAAACGACAAAAACGCAATACATTACTTGCAGAAGAAATTATATTAAATAATATCACACATTTTTAATATTATCACGTCAATTGAAAATCACTTTCTCAAAGAACATTTATTTCGCACAGCTCTTAAGGCAGGAATCGATAGTATTCACTGCCTCAGTGTTTGGCAAGCCCTACTATCGTAGCCTTTATGATGTTATCTTGTTGATTTTAATGGCAAAGCCTCACTGAATCACTCGAGGACTCGTCCATCCAAGGTCCATTCCGAGGAGAAATTTGCCTGAAGATGACACCGCTGGATCGGGAGAAACAACGTTGTGGAAATCAGTAACTGTCAAAGCAGGACTTATCAAAAAGAAACACACACACACACACACACACACCCACACACACACGCGCGCGCGCGCGCGCGCGTAATAAATAAACATAAATTAAACTAAATTAAAGTATTAAACATAATTAACTAATTCAATAAAAACCTCTTGGATAAAAAATCCATTTCATGTATATCTTTTCAAAAGCAATATATAATATTAAAAGTCAATTCTTTTATTATTATAAGCAGTATTTATTAAATTAGCATAATAATTGACACCATGAATACCGAAAAGCGAATACTGGCATTTTGTGATCGTGTAATTCAATAAATAAATATTAATATAATTTTTTAATAAATGTAAGGGTTCTTAATACAGTAAATACTATTTTACGTAGGCTATATTTTTTATATGTTACGTATGGACCATTATTATAAATGTTTAGCCTATATAATATTTGTTACACATTTTTGAGATGACCAATTATTGACCAATTTATGAAAAAAACTAACAAGTGATAGGGGTCAATGACAACGTCCAGTAAAAAATATTCTAACGGTGAAAAACGTCAGAGACAAATTGAATATGAGATCCGGTCTGGATGACCAATCAGCGAGGGAACGTGTCTCGAGGGATGACTTTTTCACTTCCGGTCCACGGCCGGTGCACAGCGCTAACGACTTCCGGCCGCCGACTCACATTAACGACGCTTTTTCTTGTACAGTAGGGAACTTTAGAAACCATTTTGTAAAACGGCGTGACTACTCCACTGTGTGTGTGTGTGTGTGTGCGTGTGTGTTGTGTGTGTGTGAGTGAGTGTGCACGATCGCTTATGTACTCGGGTATGTCTTGTTATAGATTGTCATTACGTTTTAATTCGAAATTCAAAATGATCTCCTTTAATACGTATAATGTCAAATACTGAATTTAAAATGAATAAAATAATGAACGAAGTACTCTAAAGATATATAATGAACTTCTTCCTCTCTTCTTCTTCTCCACATTAATTCACCTTCAGTGAAGCCATATCTTTCTTGGTCTACCTATATCTCGTCTTCCTTGAGGTCTGTATCTTATTGCTTGTTTAGTACACTCGTTTCATACCTTCCATTGTCTCGATATGCTGCCTCCATTTTGTTTGTCCTTCCCTTATTCTGCTGTCCATAGAGTATACATTTAAGTCGGTTCTTATATATTCATTTCGTATTTGATCTCTACGGGTTAAACCTTCGGTTTTTCTCAAGAACTTCATTTGACTTGTTTGTATTCTTCGCTCTTCAATAAATATAATGAACGAAAGAATAAACTAGTTGGCGAACGTATGGTCTAAGAACATTATTATTTCTTCTTCTTCTTTATTTTTCCCCAAGATTAAATGTTATTAAGTTTTACTACTACTATTTTCAAGTAGCTCTTGGGGGTATCCTTAAATCCATATGTCCTTCTGGTTTATAATCTATAAAAAATTACAGATTGCAACGAAGTGGACAAATTCATGGTGGAGGGGGCTTTACAAAAGTAAGGGAGCATAAACATTATTGTTTGAACAGTGAAAAGTAAGTGATAGAGAAATGTCACTTAAACAGTACAGACAATAGAGAAATGTCAGTAATGTCCAAGTTATGTCTGAATGTTATGTCACTTCCAAGATATTTGAAACGTGAAACTTGATCCAGTGTGGTGCTGTCAAGACAAAACATTAGAATGATTCCTTAGTTTCGTAGTGACCGTCAATCAATGCATTTTTCCGGTGAAGGGTTTGTGAGGATCAGTCAAAAAATATAAAACTAATTTTAACTTATATTTGTGTATATAAGGATACACTCATACGCACGCACACGCGCGTGCACACACTCACATACACAAACACGTTCACTCAGATAATTGTTCTGTTGTGTTTGAGATGTCTGTTGTATTCACAGACAGGTATGAACATTGTCGAAACGTCGACATAAATAAGTTAAAATTTGTGTTATATTTTTTGACCGATCGTCACAAACCCTTCACCGGGAAAATTAGAATGGATCGTTATTTTTAAATTTGTTTAAATATCCTGTTTTTTGTCGTAATATAAATTACGAGCTTCTGTAATTTTTTTACCGAAAGCTTCTGTAAATATAAGAATATTTTTCTTATCGAAGCAAGCTTTTGTAAAATAAAAAATATTATATCTGCCAACAGGCTTGTGAGAGATTCTCGACACGGTAAACGTTTCTTCTATTCTTTTTTTCACCGTTTAGTATATTTATTCTATCTTACTGTTTCGATTAATTTGCAAAATTGATAATCGGAATTAACTTTAGTCGCATTTTCTTTTATTTGTTTAAAAACGTAAAATTAATCACAAGATCGCGGGTGCACAACCCGAGGCATCGCCGCACACATCAGGCCAATATATTTGTCAGTATGTTATATTTGGAACGAACACAGACAGTAGCTTAAGCAACGCGTAATGTATTAGCTAGTGTATGTGTGTGTGAGAGAGAGACAGCGAGTGAGAATCATTGCAGCCGCGTGCCGTAATAAGGTTCTAATTGGGTATTTTACTATAGCGTGTTGGCCAAGCACACTACTGTGACTGAGGATGGCTGCCAATCGGCCGACTGTCATTTGGTTGTCGCGATGCGAGCCCAGCTGACGGAAGCCGTCATCAGGGACTTCTTCGACAGACATTCCTACAGCCATGGAGACGCGTGGAAGATTGTCGAGTCTGAAGTGAGCGGAAGAGGCATCGTCGCCACCAGGGACCTGAAGCCTGGCGACGAGATTTACCGCGACATTCCTGTTGTTTTAGGTATGTGATAACGTCGTTATCTATTCTTTCTTTTTTTTTGGTAAAAAAAGTAGTGGCCATCAAGTGTAACAAGTAATTGAAGTGATGAAAGGTGTGGTGAGGTTGGGACAAAACTTTAGTGAGGTGTGTCAAGAGTTTCGACAAAATTTATTGTTACCTTCACCTCTACACATGGACAGTACAAAAATTAATAATTATTCCTTCGGAACTCATTGAGTTTCCCGCAGGTTTGGCATGTAATATCTTTAAATAAATACCAAACGCAGTTGCATTTATTTGAAGATATTACAAAAAAAAAATAAGTACACGTATTTTGAACTATAATGTATATCATACAAGAAATCTGCAAGAAACTCAGCGAGTTGTTTATAAAGAAATTATAATAATTTCTATCAATAAATGAGATTATATCGTATAAATATTAACAACTTGTTCGTAATAACATATAATCTTGATATATTAATATAATTGGTGTTAATATATTATGTTAATATAACTATACTGTAATTAGTATAATTGGAGTTAATATAATTTATATAATTAGTATTAAAACCATATTAATATATTTAGTAAAAGACATGTAATATGTGTATTGGTACAAAGAATAAGTAATAAGCATAAGACATATATTATTTTATTACTATTATATCAACATAAATAATCGCAAGTTGTTCTACAAGAGTTAAGAAGAGAAATAAAGAGAAATATAGGGAAGAGAAAGTTAAGTGACTTTAATGGTTCATATGTCACTTATCAAATGCAAACTAATTCTGTAATAACTTGTATGAATCCTTTTGTGAAATTCGGTAATCCCCCACTCACTATTTTACAATATTTGTGTCAGATAGGCCTATTGGTGTCATCAGGACTTGTATACGGACAATACAGTATGCAGTATGCAGTATACAGTATACAAATGAATACATGTACAATTGTTGTTAATATGGATGGAGGATAGATAATGTAATTATATATTATTAATATAGGAATGATAATGCATTCATAGTGCAGAAGATGTGTGCTTAGATCTTGATTGATAATTAGGTAGATTTTCTTGAAACATTTACACAAATATTTTAAAAATTGAGTCTAGTTAGAAGTTCAACCACAGAAATTATTTCCTCATTTGTTAACTACTAAAGCTTTAGTCGTCAGCTTTTATAACGCATTCTGTTTTTATTACGGCATATCACATTTTATTTTATTATATTTATGTCGTCTAATCCATATAACAGATACAAATATTCTAAAACCGTCTCCAGTTAGTTAAGTGACCTTTTGTAAAACTTATCTGTAGTTATCTATTGTGGGAGTTGTTTAGTAAGTACATTGGCCACTAAGACTTATTTTTTTCTTTTAATTAAGAAAGTTGTGTTAGTGGTTATAATCACACACAGAATCAACACTGTTGCACACCACTATAGAAAAATTATTCCGATTAGCGCTTTCAAGCTTCACAGCTCATCGTCAGATTGGAAATAACAATCTTGTTATTTCCGATCTGATGATGAGCTGTAAAGCTTCAAACCGCTAATCGGAATAATTTTTTTATAGTGATGTGCAACAGTGTTAATTCTGTTTATTCTTTTTTCATTATTTAACTAAATAAACTAAATTATTTCTACGTTTTTGTTGGAACTTGATTAATTACGATTGATTTTACAATCCAACTATTAATAAAAACAGCTGAAAGTTAAATCAAAAACGATTGTTGAAATCTGTTTGTTGTTTATTGTGTCATAATCCAGTGGTTTGTGTTTTACTAAATAGCTTTGAAAAGCTCGAGTTTAATTAATGAGTTTAGTTAAAGAACATAACGTTAATGTAAGTATTTTAACTATGTATTTATGTGAAGTCTCTCTGTCTCTCCCCTCCACCCCTTTGCCCCCTCTCTTCCCCCCTTTCTTGCGCGCGCGCCCGCGCGCGCACACACACACACACACCACCACCACCACCACACAAGCATACGCGAGCACACTTCGCACCGCTAATAGGAACGCGCCCGTTTAGTAATTTGTCTTACTACAGCTTCAGACAGTTTTACTTCAGTTAACTAATAAATTCCAGATAAATAGTAAATACTTGCTTGTAAACAGGAAACAGTAGTTTCTTGATTAATAATAAATAGTAGAATACGCCATATAGTGAAGAAAGTTGTGTTAGTGGTTTATAATCACAAACAGAATTAACACTGTTGCACACCACTATAGAAAATTATTCCGATTAGCGCTTTGAAGCTTTACAGGTCATCATCAGATCGGAAATAACAAGATTGTTATTTCCGATCTGACGATGAGCTGAGAACCTTGGAAGCGCTAATCGGAATAATTTTTCTATAGTGGTGTGCAACAGTGATAATTCTGTTTGCTATTGTTGTAAATTCGACTGTGACGTATTACATATTTTGTTGATAAATTTACAGTAATTTTGAAGTTTACTGCATCCATATTATATCTTATAAAGTAATTACTTTCCTATGGAAAGGTTATTATACTTCTATATATGTATACGTTTCTCAGACTTGTGTTTAATATTATCAGCTTTAAAAATATTATTGAATAGGCCAACTTTGTACTTATACAATGGTTTACAAAATGTGTATTAAAATGTTGAAATTGATTTCTTCTTCTTCATGTTTTTTGGCGTAACGTGGATCGCAGATTTGATGCCTGTTGTAACGCTATACTATTAACTTAGTTTCCATTTTTTCTTTACATCTTTACTTTTTACCTAAGCTGTATTTGATTATTTGTTACGAGATTCTTCTGTTATTAAATTGATGTATACTCAATTCTTATGTTTTGTTACTCTTCTGTTCAAAACGTACACTGTTAGATTGTTAATTATTAGCATATTTAATGTTGATTTAAATGGTTTCAATTGGTATAAACTTTCTTTCGTAATTTTTTCTTTTGATATATTTTTTTAAATTTAGTATTACATAGTATAGTATAATGTGTGTATGTAGATTATGTCGTATAATCTATATAACAGATACGATCATTTTAAAACTGTGTTCAGTTAGTTAAGTGACCTTCCGTAAATCTTATCTGTAGTTAAGTAAACAGATTTATATATGTAATGCTAGTGTTGCGACGGTCTCACTGGTACAGTGGAAAACAAAATTCAAGACACCAGTTAAGTCACTGATCACCAGCTTTAATTAATCACAAATACAATTTAAAGTCAACAAGTTATTCAACAAGATTACACTCGTGCAATAATTTAGTTAAATTTGTCCACACGCAATAATAATGTCAACTATAAAGAATTACACGCTATAATCACTTTTCACTAATACACCATTTGAGAAGCACTGAGTAAATCGCCCGGCATAAAACTGACTTCCAAGCGGTAGGTGTTGGCTATTTATAGTCTACAGGGTTTCATAATATGCGTCCTTAACAAGCACTCGAAAATTCTAGAGGATACTTCTGCGCGGCCTTGGCAGAAACTCACACCGGCTGGGCTAGTCGAGAAGCTCGTAGAACGACACCATCGGCTGTGTGAGAACGTTCCGTATTACGTAACAGTATAGATAAGTATAACGTGGAGAGGAAGCAATTCAAGTAATATTTCATGCTTTTAACGGCACTTATTAAATAAATTTGTCACTTAAGAGAGGTATATAATAAATGAGATAATTCGTATTATACGCGGGAGCACATACAAAGGCGAGACGTGTCAGCTGCGCAGAGGCAAGAGACAGTATCACGCGATGTGTCAGCCAATAAGAGCCAGTCAACCGTTTCGCTTACACGAGTGCTTGTGACGCAATTTGCTGAGTGCAGTGAATCACTCTGTCTCTCTCTGCGCAATACGCTTTCACTTTCGCCATAATATGTGCTAAACGATAGATAATAACCAAAGAGAGTTTTAAAATGAACATTAAAGAGAAAACAAAGAGATTTTCGATTTTCGAACAACATTCAATTCGTTCCTTGCATCCTAGTTTCCATAATTTCCGACTTTTTGAGTCATCATGTTTTAGATTTCTCTTTGCCATTATATTACTTATGCCTTCCATTCAATTCTTTCGCGGTGTCCCTTTTTATATTAATTTTTTTTTTAATAAAAAGTTCATTCTAGTAATTTCTTTGGACGTCTATCATTGTCCGTACAGCAAACATGTTCGTACCATCGTTTTGTATCAATTTTGTCATTTGTACTTGTACATAAACGCATTATTTTTCTTATTACTTCATTTTTAACCCTATCCTGCAACGTGGGGCTACAGCTACCCTTGTCCAGCAGTCCATTTTCATGACTCGTATTGTTTTCCTCATATGTTTCCCACATTTCAGCCCCACGTGTTACAGTATTTTCCATTATTATCTTATAAACTTTTACTTTTTTGTGTGTGTGGGAGCAAGAAGAAATTGCCATTGTAGAACCCTTAGGAGATTATAATGTTCATGAATAACACGGACATTCTTTAAGAAGCGCTCATTAAACTATTATAAAAACTTACATAAGGAAAATAAAATATCGTCCCTTTTACGCTACCAGACGTTTCATTTCTGTAAAACAAAAATAATTCACAAAGAAGGCAATTATTTGAAACAAGTACATTTAGAAATGCTAACAGCAGAGTAGAAAAACAAAAGTTTAATATGTCTAACTAGAAATCTTACTATTTCAACTGCTATTTTTGATGCGTAAAACTTGACCGCACAAATATCTATTAGTAGAATGTGGACCTATCTCCTCCACGTCACTAGAATTGCTATCTGTTTGTCTGTTTAACAAGCGGAACACCTGGTCTGTTGATTGGTCGTCCAATATTGTTTTAGCTCTCACTGGCTATGATCAGTTGGATAAATATTTTCCTAGCGTGGTTAATTTGGCTAACTTCGGATGAGAGAAGACAACCTACTGAGTTAATATGTTATAGTTGTCCGCTTAGTATTTTTTCTAAGCAAAAATAGGACTGATATTAAACTCTACATATCATTATCGTGTAGCCTATGTTTATTTGTATTATTTCATATTTACCATTATTTTTCAATCAAGATATATTTTGTTTTGCTTACTTGGAACATGTTTCGGGCATCGAATAGTTTGCCCATCGTCAAGCCATCTTAGGTTTTAGTCTTGTGAAATACTAGTGTCCAGGTTATACAAGTGTACATCATTTTTATATACGACCTTCCACTTAAGAGATACGTAACTTGTGTGGCTGCTCTGTACGAGTCATGAACACTTGTTTACAAGGCCGGTTAATGACACAATTTGGGATTTTGTATTACTTTCTCTAGGATTTGTATTACCTTCGACTTTGCCATTATTCCCCAAGCATTTCTTGAATAATATCGCTACATTGATGGAGTATATAAGCAACGGTGTTTTGAAAGCGGCCAGTTATAGTTGTTAGTTGCTTACTGAGAATTTATATAGAGTTAAGCCTTTGTTATCTTGTGAAGTGTAAAAGGGTGGTGGCCTGGGATTCAAAAAGAGGATTACGCTTGACTTTCGAGAAGATTTTTTAAAAATACAAATTTGATCTAAACTTAGTAGTAAGTTAAATAATAATAATAGTTACCCTTTTTAATTAGACATAAAAATAGGATTTCATGAATAAAAATACAATAAGTAAATTTTTGGAAATATTATAAACTTCTTAATTATAATTTTTACCATTTTTTACACAATTATTTTTATTTAGTTAAGATTCTATGACTTTACTTAATTTAGCATTAAATTTTTACAAGAAAATAACCCTTTTTAAATTGAAATAGTTGAAATATGTTTCTTACCGTTTGGTAACTGTAAACGGTCCATGTTGCAAACACCTCGAGTCTTAACGCTTACATTTATTTTTTTTAATTTTTTCCTCGGAACTCTTTTTTCATTCTTCTGTAACCTGTATTTATTAATTCCTTTTCTTCAATTAATGAGTTATCCCTCCATTTTACTTCCATGTTCCGTTAGGAAATGGAAGTATGGTGATCGTGAAAAAATGGCGTTCGTGTTAAGGGCTGATTCTGATTGTACTAAACTCGAAACATGAGAAAAAGTCATTTTCCGAAAAGTGTCGTGTGTAGAATTTTTTCTATGGCGAATGATAACTGCCGCAAATTTGAAAAGAGAATCAAATAATTTCATTTAGTTCTTAATTGGTAGTTAACAAGTTAAGAAGGTATAAGTACTTTAGGCCCAAGATTTTCTCACGTCTAAAAGCAAAGTTGGTAAAAACACTTCCTATGAGAAGATCTCTTACTATTCTCGCTGAAGAAAAATTCCAGTTTCTTATTATCTGTTTTATATTAATATTACGTTCCGCAGTTTAGCAGATCAAGGTTACTGGATCATTCAATTACTTGGTTTTCAATTACTGACACTTGATATTTGTTTGTTCTGCAATTGTCTCACAGTCTTACAGCAGACATTTGTAACTGACGATTTTATTATCCAATACGGTAGCGACTATTGGACAATTGTATGTTTAGAAACTTTTTGTATACTCAAGTGTCTTTGTTTATTGAAACCGACATTAAATTAGTGATTAACGTTTTATCTGATGTTAGATTATTCTATTTCACTGTTTAAGATGACGATTCACGAGATTATCTTAAAAAGACGCACGCGCCTCGCCCGTCCACACTCAAAACATGTAAATTTTGTTTATGAAGTTTTCAAACGCAATAAAGTTAGAACTAAATTCACCATTACAATAAGTTTTTTTTACGATTTTTAATTGCACGAATTATATGTTAACAATGACTTACTGTTTTATTACTAAAAACCACTTTTTTAAATATACAGATATTGAGTTATCCTACGTTTTGCTATCTTTAAACATCTAAAGGAAATTGTAGAAGTAGAATAATTATTACGTCCGTTATTCCAATTTAGGCAACAAATTTGACGCTACTTTGAAATAGACTGAACATTATTTTTAGATGTCACACACACACACACACACACACACACACACACACACACACACACACACACACACACACACACACACACACACACACACACACACACACACACACACACACACACACACACACACACACACACACACACACACACACACACACACACACACACACACACACACACACACACACACACACACACACACACACACACACACACACACACACACACACACACACACACACACACACACACACACACACACACACACACACACACACACACACTTGTGGGTAGCGTGTTTTATGTGAATATTTTTTGAATCAGTGCCCAGTAGGTCTTACTGTGTGTAGGCTTTGTGGTTTAGGGAAAACACTGGCTTGCTGGCAGGCGAGAGCTGTTTTCTTTTTGCCCCTCTTGATCAAGCGAAATCAATATTTCTTCACAAACGCTGTATGCAGGCCAAACCAACACTTGGGCCGCCGCCGCCGCCGCCTCTGCCTCCTCTCGGATTTCTCTTCTGTTCCTAATATAATGAACCGATAAAATCTCCCATTGTGTTTTGTGCCACGACGGTTGATAAAATAGGGCGTCTATATATTCTGGCTCCACGCAGATGCACGGCTATAAAGTTTGGCCGGCGAAACAACCAATAAACAGATGCTTCCCCCCCCCCCCGGCAGTGTGCGTTTGTTGATTTACGTTCCACCGCTTTCTCTCATTGTCGGTTTTTAAATTTCTCCAGACATTGGTTTAACGTATTGTTACGGCGATCCAACGGCTTGTCGTCTTTAAACAATGAAACAAACAATTGAAGGCCGGACAATTCGTTACTCA